>NW_025568951.1:0-23767 GCF_020424385.1 Procambarus clarkii
ATTACGACTTTTTATACCCAACATATGCCAAGTACTGAAAGCGGCGTTTGGTCACATTTGTCCCAAACCCCCTGCAGTTTTCAAAATATCCCAAACATCCCAATATCGAGGCCTGAGCCATATTTTGGAGCCAAATTCTGGCTCTCTGCACGTATTCGCAGTTTGAAATTACGACTTTTTATACCCAACATATGCCAAGTACTGAAAGCGGCAATGAGTCACATTTTGCACAAACTCCCCTGCAGTTTTCAAAATATCCCAAACATCCCAATTTCGAGGCCTGAGCCATATTTTGGAGCCAAATTCTGGCTCTCTGCACGTATTCGCAGTTTGAAATTACGACTTTTTATACCCAACATATGCCAAGTACTGAAAGCGGTTTGAGTCACATTTTGCACAAACTCCCCTGCAGTTTTCAAAATATCCCAAACATCCCAATATCGAGGCCTGAGCCATATTTTGGAGCCAAATTCTGGCTCTCTGCACGTATTCGCAGTTTGAAATTACGACTTTTTATACCCAACATATGCCAAGTACTGAAAGCGGCGTTTGGTCACATTTTGCACAAACTCCCCTGCAGTTTTCAAAATATCCCAAACATCCCAATATCGAGGCCTGAGCCATATTTTGGAGCCAAATTCTGGCTCTCTGCACGTATTCGCAGTTTGAAATTACGACTTTTTATACCCAACATATGCCAAGTACTGAAAGCGGCGTTTGGTCACATTTGTCCCAAACCCCCCTGCAGTTTTCAAAATATCCCAAACATCCCAATATCGAGGCCTGAGCCATATTTTGGAGCCAAATTCTGGCTCTCTGCACGTATTCGCAGTTTGAAATTACGACTTTTATACCCAACATATGCCAAGTACTGAAAGCGGCAATGAGTCACATTTTGCACAAACTCCCTGCAGTTTTCAAAATATTCCAAACATCCCAATTTCGAGGCCTGAGCCATATTTTGGAGCCAAATTCTGGCTCTCTGCACGTATTCGCAGTTTGAAATTACGACTTTTTATACCCAACATATGCGAAATACTGAAAGCGGCGTTTGGTCACATTTTGCACAAACTCCCCTGCAGTTTTCAAAATATCGCAAACTTCCCAATATCGAGGCCTGAGCCATATATTGGAACCAAATTCAGGCTCTCTGCACGTATTCGCAGTTTGAAATTACGACTTTTTATACCCAACATATGCCAAGTACTGAAAGCGGCGTTTGGTCACATTTGTCCCAATCCCCCCTGCAGTTTTCAAAATATCCCAAACATCCCAATATCGAGGCCTGAGCCATATTTTGGAGCCAAATTCTGGCTCTCTGCACGTATTCGCAGTTTGAAATTACGACTTTTTTATACCCAACATATGCCAAGTACTGAAAGCGGCAATGAGTCACATTTTGCAAAAACTCCCTGCAGTTTTCAAAATATCCCAAACATCCCAATTTCGAGGCCTGAGCCATATTTTGGAGCCAAATTCTGGCTCTCTGCACGTATTCGCAGTTTGAAATTACGACTTTTTATACCCAACATATGCCAAGTACTGAAAGCGGCGTTTGGTCACATTTGTCCCAAAATCCCCCCTGCAGTTTTCAAAATATCCCAAACATCCCAATTTCGAGGCCTGAGCCATATTTTGGAGCCAAATTCTGGCTCTCTGCACGTATTCGCAGTTTGAAATTACGACTTTTTATACCCAACATATGCCAAGTACTGAAAGCGGCAGTGAGTCACATTTTGCACAAACTCCCCTGCAGTTTTCAAAATATCCCAAACATCCCAATTTCGAGGCCTGAGCCATATTTTGGAGCCAAATTCTGGCTCTCTGCACGTATTCGCAGTTTGAAATTACGACTTTTTATACCCAACATATGCCAAGTACTGAAAGCGGCGTTTGGTCACATTTTGCACAAACTCCCCTGCAGTTTTCAAAATATCCCAAACATCCCAATATCGAGGCCTGAGCCATATTTTGGAGCCAAATTCTGGCTCTCTGCACGTATTCGCAGTTTGAAATTACGACTTTTTATACCCAACATATGCCAAGTACTGAAAGCGGCGTTTGGTCACATTTTGCCCAAACCCCCCTGCAGTTTTCAAAATATCCCAAACATCCCAATTTCGAGGCCTGAGCCATATTTTGGAGCCAAATTCTGGCTCTCTGCACGTATTCGCAGTTTGAAATTACGACTTTTTATACCCAACATATGCCAAGTACTGAAAGCGGCGTTTGAGTCACATTTTGCACAAACTCCCCTGCAGTTTTCAAAATATCCCAAACATCCCAATTTCGAGGCCTGAGCCATATTTTGGAGCCAAATTCTGGCTCTCTGCACGTATTCGCAGTTTGAAATTACGACTTTTTATACCCAACATATGCCAAGTACTGAAAGCGGCGTTTGGTCACATTTTGCACAAACTCCCCTGCAGTTTTCAAAATATCCCAAACATCCCAATTTCGAGGCCTGAGCCATATTTTGGAGCCAAATTCTGGCTCTCTGCACGTATTCGCAGTTTGAAATTACGATTTTTATACCCAAAATATGCCAAGTACTGAAAGCGGAGTTTGGTCACATTTGTACAAACCTCCCTGCAGTTTTCAAAATATCCCAAATATCCCAATTTCGAGGGCCGGAGCCATATTTTGGAGCCAAAATTTGCTCTGCCGTATTCGCATTTGATATTACGTCCTTTATACACCGAACATATGCCAAGTACTGAAAGACGGCAGTGAGTCACATTTTCTCCAAACTCCCCTGTAGTTTTTCATAATATCCCAAATATCCAAATATTCGAGGGCCTGAGCAATATTTTGGAGCCAAATTCTGGCTCTCTGCACGTATTCGCTGTTTGAAATTACGTCTTGTTTTACCCAAAATATGCCAAGTACTGGAAGCGGCGTTTGGTCACATTTGTCCCACACTCCCCTGCAGTTTTCAAAATATCCCAAACATCCCAATATCGAGGCCTGAGCCATATTTTTGGAGCCAAATTCAGGCTCTCTGCACGTATTCGCAGTTTGATATTACGACTTTTTATACCCAACATATCCAAGTACTGAAAGCGGCAGTGAGTCACATTTGTCAAAAAATCCCTGCAGTTTTCAAAATATCCAAACATCCCAATTTCGAGGACCTGAGCCAATATTTTGGAGCCAAATTCTGGCTCTCTGTACGTATTCGCAGGTTGAAATTACGACTTTTTTATACCACAAACATATGCCAAGTACTGAAAGCGGCAGTGAGTCTCATTTTGCTCAAACTCCCCTGTAGTTTTCAAAATATCCCAAACATATCATATATCGAGGCCTGAGCCATATTTTGGAGCCAAATTCTGGTTCTATGCACGTATTCGCAGTTTGGCATTACGACTTTTTATACCCAACATATGCGAAGTACTGAAAGCAGCGTTTGGTCACATTTGTCCCAAACCCCCTGCAGTTTTCAAAATATCCCAAACATCCCAATTTCGAGGCATGAGCCATATTTTGGAGCGAAAGTTCTGGCTCTCTGCACGTATTCGCAGTTTGATATTACGACTTTTTATACCCAACATATGCCAAGTACTGAAAGCGGCGTTTGGTCACATAGTGCCCAATCTCCCCTGCAGTTTTCAAAAATATCCCAAACATAACAATATCGAGGCCTGAGCCAATATTTTGGAGCCAAATTCTGGCTCTCTGCACGTATTCGCAGTGTGAAATTACGACTTATTATACCCAACATATGCCAAATACTGAAAGCGGCAATGAGTCACATTTTGCACAAACTCTCCAGCAGTTTTCAAAATATTCCCAAACATCCCAATTTCGAGGCCTGAGCAATATTTTGGAGCCAAATTCTGGCTCTCTGCACATATGCGCAGTTTGAAATTACGACTTTTTATACCCAACATAAGCCAAGTACTGAAAGCGGCGTTTGGTCACATTTGTCCCAAACTCTCCCTGCAGTTTTCAAAATATCCCAAACATCCCAAATTCGAGGCCTGAGCCATATTTTGGAGCCAAATTCTGACTCTATGCACGTATTCGCAGTTGGAAATTATGTCTTTTTATACTCAACATATGCCAAGTGCTGAAAGCGGCGTTTGGTCACATTTGTCCAATCTCCCTGCAGTTTTCAAAATATCCCAAACATCCCAATTTCGAGGCCTGAGCCATATTTTGGAGCCAAATTCTGGCTCTTTGCACGTATTCGCAGTTTGAAAATACGACTTTTTTTTACCAACATATAACGAGTACTGAAAGCGGCGTTTGATCACATTTTGCACAAACTCCCCTGCAGTTTTAAAAATATCCCAAACATCCCAATATCGAGGCCTGAGCCATATTTTGGAGCGAAATTCTGGCTCGCTGCACGTATTCGCAGTTTGATATTACGACTTTTTTATACCCAACATATGCCAAGTACTGAAAGCAGCGATTTGGTCACATTTGTGCACAAACCTCCCTGCAGTTTTCAAAATAAACCAAACATCCCAATATCGAGGGCTGAACAATATTTTGGAGCCAAATTCTGGCTCTCTGCACGTATTCGCAGTTTGAATTTACGACTTTTTTATACGGAACATATGCCAAGTACTGAAAGCAACGTTGGAGTCACATTTTGTCCCAAAACCCCCTGAAGTTTTCAAAATATCCGAAACATCGCAATATCGAGGCCTGAGCCATATTTTGGAGCCAAATTCTTGCTCTCTGCACGTATTCGCAGTTTGATATTGCGACTTTTTATACCCAACATATGCCAAGTACTGAAAGCAGCAGTGAGTCACATTGTGCTCAATCCCCCCTGTAGTTCTCAAAATTTCCCAAATATCCCAATATCGAGGCCTGAGCCATATTTTGGAGCCAAATTCTGGTGCTCTGCACGTATTCGCAGTTTGAAGTTACGACTTATTATAACCAACATATGCCAAGTACTGAAAGCGGCGTATGAGTCACATTTGTCCCAATCTCCCTGCAGTTTTCAAAATATTCCTAAACGTCTTAATTTCGAGGCCGAAGCCATATTTTGGAGCCAAATTCAGGCTCTCTGCACGTATTCGCAGTTTGAAATTACGACTTTTTATACCCAACATATGACAAGTACTGAAAGTTGTCTCAATGAGTCAAATTTGTCCCAACTCTCCTGCAGTTTTCAAAATATCTCAAACATCCCAATTTCGAGGCCTGAGCCATATTTTGGAGCCAAATTCAGGCTCTCTGCACGTATTCGCAGTTTGAAATTCCGACTTTTTATACCCAACATATGCCAAGTACTGAAAGCGGCAGTGAGTCACATTTTGCGCAAACTCCCCTCCAGTTTTCAAAATATCCCAAATATCCCAATTTCGAGGACTCAGCCATATTTTGGTGCCAAATTCTGGCTCTCTGCACGTATTCGCAGTTTGAAATTACGTCTTTATATACCCAACATATGCCAAGTACTGAAAGTGGCGTTTGGTCACATTTGTCACAAACCTCCCTGCAATTTTCAAAATATCCCAAACATCCCAATATCGAGGCGTGAGCAATATTTTGGAGCCAAATTCTGGCTCTCTGTACGTATTCGCAGTTTAAAATTACGACTTTTTTTTACCCAATATATGCGAAGTACTGAAAGCGGCGTTTGGTCACATTTTGCACAAATTCCCCTTCAGTTTTCAAAATATCCCAATCATCCCAATATCGAGGCCTGAGCCATATTTTCGATCGAAATTCTGGGTCTCTGCACGTATTCGCAGTTTGAAATTACGACTTTTTATACCCAACATATGCCAAGTACTGAAAGCGGCGTTTGGTCACATTTGTCCCAAAACTCCCTGCAGTTTTCAAAATATCCCAAATATCCCAATTTCGAGGCCTGAGCCATATTTTGGAGCCAAATTCTGGCGCTCTGCACGTATTCGCAGATTGATATTACGACTTTTTATACCCAACATATGCCAAGTACTGAAAGCGGCAGTGAGTCTCATTTTGCTCAAACTCCCCTGCAGTTTTCAAAATATCCCAAACATCCCAATATCGAGGCCTGAGCCATATTTTGGAGCGAAATTCTGGATCTCTGCACGTATTCGCAGTTTGATATTACGACTTTTTATACCCAACATATGCCAAGTACTGAAAGCGGCGTTTGGTCACATTTGTCCCAATCCCCCCTGCAGTTTTCAAAATATCCCAAACATACCAATATCGGGGCCTGAGCCATATTTTGGAGCCAAATTCTGGCTGTCTGCACGTATTCGCAGTTTGAAATTACGACTTATTATACCCAACATATGCCAAGTACTGAAAGCATCAATGAGTCACATTTTGCACAAACTCTCCTGCAGTTTTCAAAATATTCCAAAACGTCCCAATTTCGAGGCTGGAGCCATATTCTGGAGCCAAATTCAGGCTCTCTGCACGTATTCGCAGTTTGAAATTATGACTTTTTATACCCAACATATGCCAAGTACTGAAAGTGGCGTTTGGTCACATTTGTCCCAAACCTCCTGCAGTTTTCAAAATATCCCAAACATCCCAATATCGAGGCCTGAGCCATATTTTGGAGCCAAATTCTGGCTCTCTGCACGTATTCGCAGTTTGATATTACAGACGATTTTTATAACCAAAATATGCCAAGTACTGAAAGCGGCGTTTGGTCACATTTGTCCCAAACTCCCCTGTAGTTCTCAAAATTTCCCAAACATCCCAATATCGAGGCCTGAGCCATATTATGGAGCCAAATTCAGGCTCTCTGCACGTATTCGCAGTTTGAAATTACGACTTATTATACCCAACATATGCCAAGTACTGAAAGCGGCTATGAGTCACATTTTGCAAAAACTCTCTTGCAGTTTTCAAAATATTCCCAAACCTCCCAATTTCGAGGCCAGAGCCATATTATGGAGCCAAATTCTGGCTCTCTGCACGTATTCGCATTTTGAAATTTCTACTTTTTATACCAAACATATGCCAAGTACTGAACGCTTCGTTTTGTCACATTTGTCCCAATCCCCCCTGAAGTTTTCAAAATATCCCAAACATCCCAATTTCGAGGCTTGAGCCATATTTTAAAGCCAAATTCAGGCTCTCTGCAAGTATTCGCAGTTTGAAATTCCGACTTTTTATACCCAACATATTCCAAGTTCTGAAAGCGGCAGTGAGTCAAATTTTGCACAAACTCCCCTCCAGTTTTCAAAATATCCCAAATATCCCAATTTCGAGGACTCAGCCATATTTTGGTGCCAAATTCTGGCTCTCTGCACGTATTCGCAGTTTGAAATTACGTCTTTTTATACCCAACATATGCCAAGTACTGAAAGCGGCGTTTGGTCACATTTGTCACAAACCTCCCTGCAGTTTTCAAAATATCCCAAATATCCCAATTTCGAGGCCTGAGCCATATTTTGGAGCCAAATTCTGGCTCTCTGCACGTATTCGCAGTTTGATAATACGACTTTTTATACCAAACATATGCCAAGTACTGAAAGCGGCAGTGAGTCACATTTGTCAAAATCCCCCCTGCAGTTTTCAAAATATCCCAAACATCCCAATTTCGAGACCTGAGCAATATTTTGGAGCCAAATTCTGGCTCTCTGCACGTATTCGCAGTGTGAAATTACGATTTTTTTATACCCAACATATGCCAAGTACTGAAAGCGGTGTTTGGTCACATTTGTTCCAAACCTCCCTGCAGTTTTCAAAATATCCCAACTATCCCAATATCGAGGCCTGAGCCACATTTTGGAGCCAAATTCTGGCTGTCTGCACGTATTCGCAGTTTGAAATTACGACTTATTATACCCAACATATGCCAAGTACTGAAAGCATCAATGAGTCACATTTTGCACAAACTCTCCTGCAGTTTTCAAAATATTCCCAAACGTCCCAATTTCGAGGCTGGAGCCATATTCTGGAGCCAAATTCAGGCTCTCTGCACGTATTCGCAGTTTGAAATTATGACTTTTTATACCCAACATATGCCAAGTACTGAAAGTGGCGTTTGGTCACATTTTGCACAAACTCCCCTGCAGTTTTCAAAATATCCCAAACATCCCAATATCGAGGCCTGAGCCATATTATGGAGCCAAATTCTGGCTCTCTGCACGTATTCGCAGTTTGATATTACGACTTTTTATACCCAACATTTGCCAAGTACTGAAAGCGGCGTTTGGTCACATTTGTCCCAATCCCCCCTGCAGTTTTCAAAATTTCCCAAACATCTCAATATCGAGGCCTGAGCCATATTTTGGAGCCAAATTCTTGCTCTGCACGTATTTGCAGTTTGAAATTACGACTTATTATACCCAACACATGCCAAGTACTGAAAGCGGCAATGAGTCACATTTTGCAAAAACTCTCCTGCAGTTTTCAAAATATTCCCAAACATCCCAATTTCGAGGCCGGAGCCATATTTTGGAGCCAAATTATGGCTCTCTGCACGTATTCGCAGTTTCAAATTACGACTTTTATACCCAACATATGCCAAGTACTGAAAGCGTCGTTTGGTCACATTTTTCCCAATCCCCCCTACAGTTTTCAAAATATCCAAAACATCCTAATTTCGAGGCCTGAGCCATATTTTGAAGCCAAATTTAGGCTCTCTGCACGTATTCGCAGTTTGAAATTACGACTTTTTATACCCAACATATGCCAAGTACTGAAAGCGGCTATGAGTCACATTTTGCTAAAACTCTCCTGCAGTTTTCAAAATATTCCTAAACGTCTTAATTTCGAGGCCGAAGCCATATTTTGGAGCCAAATTCAGGCTCTCTGCACGTATTCGCAGTTTGAAATTACGACTTTTTATACCCAACATATGACAAGTACTGAAAGCGTCGTTTGGTCACATTTGTCACAATGCCCCCTGCAGTTTTCAAAATATCTCAAACATCCCAATTTCGAGGCCTGAGCCATATTTTGGAGCCAAATTCAGGCTCTCGGCACGTATTCGCAGTTTGAAATTCCGATTTTTTATACCCAACATATGCCAAGTACTGGAAGCGGCAGTGAGTCACATTTTGCGCAAACTCCCCTCCAGTTTTCAAAATATCCCAAATATCCCAATTTCGAGGACTCAGCCATATTTTGGTGCCAAATTCTGGCTCTCTGCACGTATTCGCAGTTTGAAATTACGTCTTTATATACCCAACATATGCCAAGTACTGAAAGTGGCGTTTGGTCACATTTGTCACAAACTACCCCTGCAGTTTTCAAAATATCCCAAACATCCCAATATTGAGGCTTGAGCCAATATTTTGGAGCCAAATTCTGGCTCTCTGTACGTATTCGCAGTTTGAAATTACGACTTTTTATACCCAACATATGCGAAGTACTGAAAGCGGCGTTTGGTCACATTTTGCCCAAAATCCCTTCAGTTTTCAAAATATCCCAATCATCCCATATCGAGGCCTGAGCCATATTTTGGATCGAAATTCTGGGTCTCTGCACGTATTCGCAGGTTGATATTACGACTTTTTATACCCAACATATGGCAAGTACTGAAAGCGGCAGTGAGTCACATTGTGCACAACTCCCCAGCAGTTTTCAAAATATCCAAAACATCCCAATTCGAGGACTGAGCCATATTTTGGAGCCAAATTCTGGCGCTCTGCACGTATTCGCAGCTTGAAATTACGACTTTTTATACCCAACATATGCCAAGTACTGAAAGCGGCAGTGAGTCTCATTTTGTCTCAAACCTCCCTGCAGTTTTCAAAATCTCCCAAACATCCCAATATCGAGGCCTGAGCCATATTTTGGAGCCAAATTCTGGCTCTCTGCACGTATTCGCAGTTTGATATTACGACTTTTTTATACCCAACATATGCCAAGTACTGAAAGCGGCGATGAGTCAAATTGTGCACCAATTCCCCTGCAGTTTTCAAAATATCCCAAACATCCCAATATCGGAGCCTGAGCGCATATTTTGGAGCCAAATTCAGGCTGTCTGCACGTTATCGCAGTTTGCAATTACGACTTTTTATACCCAACATATGCCAAGTACTGAAAGCGGCAATGAGTCACATTTTGCACAAACTCTCCTGCAGTTTTCAAAATATTCCCAAACGTCCCAATTTCGAGGCTGGAGCCATATTCTGGAGCCAAATTCAGGCTCTCTGCACGTATTCGCAGTTTGAAATTATGACTTTTTATACCCAACATATGCCAAGTACTGAAAGTGGCGTTTGGTCCCATTTTGCACAAACTCCCCTGCAGTTTTCAAAATATCCCAAACATCCCAATATCGAGGCCTGAGCCATATTATGGAGCCAAATTCTGGCTCTCTGCACGTATTCGCAGTTTGATATTACGACTTTTTATACCCAACATTTGCCAAGTACTGAAAGCGGCAATGAGTCACATTTGTCCAAACCCCCCTGCCGTTTTCAAAATATCCCAAACTTCCCAATTTTGAGGCCTGAGCCATATTATGGAGCCAAATTCTGGCTCTCTGCACGTATTCGCAGTTTGATATTACGACTTTTTATACCCAACATTTGCCAAGTACTGAAAGCGGCAATGAGTCACATTTTGCACAAACTCCTCTGCAGTTTTCAAAATATCCCAAACTTCCCAATTTTGAGGCCTGAGCCATATTTTGGAGCCAAATTAAGTCTCTCTGCACGTATTCGCAGTTTGAAATTACGACTTTTTATACCCAACATATGCCAAGTCCTGAAAGCGGCAGAGTCACATTTTGTACAAACTCCCCTGCAGTTTTCAAAATATCCCAAACATCCCAGTTTCGAGGCATGAGCCATATTTTGGAGCGAAATTCTGGATCTCTGCACGTATTCGCAGTTTGATATTACGACTTTTTATACCCAACATATGCCAAGTACTGAAAGCGTCGTTTAGTCACATTTGTCCCAATCCCCCCTGCAGTTTTCAAAATATCCCAAACATCCCAATATCGAGGCCTGAGCCATATTTTGGAGCGAAATTCTGGCTCTCTGCACGTATTCGCAGTTTGATATTACGACTTTTTATACCCAACATATGCCAAGTACTGAAAGCGGCAATGAGTCACATTGTGCACAAACTCCCCTGCAGTTTTCAAAATATCCCAAACATCCCAATATCGAGGCCTGAGCCATATTTTGGAGCCAAATTCTGGTTCTCTGCACGTATTCGCAGTTTGAAATTACGAATTATTATACCCAACATATGCTAAGTACTGAAAGCGGCAATGAGTCACATTTTGCACAAACTCTCCTGCAGTTTTCATAATATTCCCAAACATCCCAATTTCGAGGCCGGAGCCATATTTTGGAGCCAAATTCAGGCTCTCTGCACGTATTCGCAGTTTGATATTACGACTTTTTATACCCAACATAAGCCAAGTACTGAAAGTGGCAGTGAGTCACATTTTGCACAAACTCCCCTGAAGTTTTCAAAATATCCCAAACATCCAAATTTCGAGACCTGAGCAATATTTTGGAGCCAAATTCTGGCTCTCTGCACGTATTCGCAGTTTGAAATTACGATTTTTTTATACCCAACATATGCCAAGTACTGAAAGCGGCGTTTGGTCAAATTGTGTCCCACACCTCTCGGCAGTTTTCAAAATATCCCAAACATCCCAATATCGAGGCCTGAGCCATATTTTGGAGCCAAATTCTGGCTCTTTGCACGTATTCACAGTTTGATATTACGACTTTTTATACCCAACATATGCCAAGTGCTGAAAGCGGCAGTGAGTCTCATTTTGCTCAAACTCCCCTGTAGTTTTTAAAATATCCCAAATATCCCAATTTCGAGGCCCTGAGCCATATTTTGGTGCAACATTCTGGCTCTCTGCACGTATTCGCAGTTTGAAATTATGTCATTTTAAAACCCAACATAAGCCAAGTTCTGAAAGCGGCGTTTGGTCACATTTGTCCCAAACCTCCCTCCAGTTTTCAAAATATCCCAAACATACCAATATCGGGGCCTGAGCCATATTTTGGAGCTAAATTCTGGCTGTCTGCACGTATTCGCAGTTTGAAATTACGACTTATTATACCCAACATATGCCAAGTACTGAAAGCATCAATGAGTCACATTTTGCACAAACTCTCCTGCAGTTTTCAAATATATCCCACAAATCCCAATATCGAGGCTGGAGCCATATTTTGGAGCCAAATTCAGGCTCTCTGCACGTATTCGCAGTTTGAAATTAGGACTTTTTATACCCAACAGATGCCAAGTACTGAAAAGTGGCGTTTGAGTCACATTTTGCACAAACTCCCCTGCAGTTTTCAAAATATCCCAAACATCCCAATTTCGAGGCCTGAGCCATATTTTGGCGCCAAATTCTGGCTCTCTGCACGTATTCGCAGTTTGAAATTACGACTTTTTATAACCAACATATGCCAAGTACTGAAAGCGGCGTTGAGTCACATTTTGTCCCAAATCCTCTGCAGTTTTCAAAATATCCAAAAATTCCCAATTTCGAGGCCTGAGCCATATTTTGGAGCCAAATTAAGCTCTCTGCACGTATTCGCAGTTTGAAATTACGACTTTTTATACCCAACATATGCCAAGTACTGAAAGCGGCAGTGAGTCACATTTTGTCACAAACTCCTCTGCAGTTTTCAAAATATCCCAAACATCCCAATTTCGGAGGCCTGAGCCATATTTTGGAGCCAAATTCTGGCTCTCTGCACGTATTCGCAGTTTGAGTATTACGACTTTTTATACCCAACATATGGCAAGTACTGAAAGCGCAGAGTCACATTTTGTAAAAACTCCCCTGCAGTTTTCAAAATATTCCCAAACATCAGTTCGGGCATGAGCCATATTTTGGAGCAAATCTGGATCTCTGCACGTATTCGCAGTTTGAATTACGACTTTTTTATACCCACATATGCCAAACTGAAAGCGCGTTTAGTCACATTTGTCCCAAACCCCACTGCAGTTTCAACATATCCAAAAACTTTCCAATATCGAGGCCTGAGCCATATTTTGGAGCGAAATTCTGGCGCTCTGCACGTATTCGCAGTTTGATATTACGACTTTTTATACCCAACATATGCCAAGTACTGAAAGCGGCGTTTGGTCACATTTTGTCCAAACTCCCCTCCAGTTTTCAAAAATATCCCAAACATCCCAATATCGAGGCCTGAGCCATATTTTGGAGCTAAATTCTGGCTCTCTGCACGTATTCGCAGTTTGAAATTAAGACTTTTTAGACCCAACATATGCCAAGTACTGAAAGCGGCATTGAGTCACATTTTTGCACAAACTCTCCTGCAGTTTTCGCAAAATATCCCAAACGTCCCAATTTCGAAGGCTGAGCCATATTTTGGAGCCAAATTAGGCTCTCTGCACGTATTCGCAGTTTGAAATTACGACTTTTTATACCCAACATATGCCAAGTACTGAAAGTGGCAGTGAGTCACATTTTGCACAAACTCCCCTGCCAGTTTTCAAATATATCCCAAACATCCCAATTTCGAGGCCTGAGCCATATTTTGGAGCCAAATTCTGGCTCTCTGCAAGTATTCGCAGTTTGATATTACGACTTGTTATACCCAACATATGCCAAGTACTGAAAGCGGCGTTGAGTCACATTTGTCCACAAACCTCTCTGCAGTTTTCAAAATATCCCAAACATCCCAATATCGAGGCCGGAGCCATATTTTGGAGCCAAATTCTGGCTCTCTGAACGTATTCGCAGTTTGAAATTACGACTTTATATACCCAACATATGCCAAGTACTGAAAGCGGCAGTGAGTCACATTTGTCCCAAACTCCCCTGCAGTTTTCAAAATATCCCAAACAACCAAATTTCGAGGCCTGAGCAATATTTTGGAGCCAAATTCTGGCTCTCTGCACGTATTCGCAGTTTGATATTACGACCTTTTATACCCAACATATGGAAAGTCCTGAAAGCGGCGTTTGGTCACATTTGTCCCAAACCTCCCTGCAGTTTTCAAAATATCCCAAACATCCCAAGTTCGAGGCCTGAGCCATATTTTGGAGCCAAATTCTGGCTCTCTGCACGTATTCGCAGTTTGAAATTACGACTTTTTATACCCAACATATGCCAAGTACTGAAAGCGGCGTTGAGTCACATTTTGCACAAACTCCCTGCAGTTTTCAAATATCCCAAACATCCCAATTTCGAGGCCTGAGCCATATTTTGGAGCCAATTTCTGGCTCTCAGCACGTATTCGCAGTTTGAAATTACGACTTTTTATACGGAACATATGCCAAGTAGTGAAAGCGGCTATGAGTCACATTTTGCACAAACCCCCCTGCAGTTTTCAAAATATCCCAAACATCCCAATATCGAGGCCTGAGCCATATTTTGGAGCCAAATTCTGGCTCTCTGCACGTATTCGCAGTTTGAAATTACGACTTTTTATACCCAACATATGCCAAGTACTGAAAGCGGCAATGAGTCACATTTTGCACAAACTCCCCTGCAGTTTTCAAAATATCCCAAACATCCCAATTTCGAGGCCTGAGCCATATTTTGGAGCCAAATTCTGGCTCTCTGCACGTATTCGCAGTTTGAAATTACGACTTTTTATACCCAACATATGCCAAGTACTGAAAGCGGCGTTTGGTCACATTTGTGCCAAACCCCCCTGCAGTTTTCAAAATATCCCAAACATCCCAATATCGAGGCCTGAGCCATATTTTGGAGCCAAATTCTGGGCTCTGCACGTATTCGCAGTTTGAAATTACGACTTTTTATACCCAACATATGCCAAGTACTGAAAGCGGCAATGAGTCACATTTTGCACAAACTCCCTGCAGTTTTCAAAATATCCCAAACATCCCAATTTCGAGGCCTGAGCCATATTTTGGAGCCAAATTCTGGCTCTCTGCACGTATTCGCAGTTTGAAATTACGACTTTTTATACCCAACATATGCCAAGTACTGAAAGCGGCGTTTGGTCACATTTTGCACAAACTCCCCTGCAGTTTTCAAAATATCCCAAACATCCCAATTTCGAGGCCTGAGCCATATTTTGGAGCCAAATTCTGGCTCTCTGCACGTATTCGCAGTTTGAAATTACGACTTTTTATACCCAACATATGCCAAGTACTGAAAGCGGCGTTTGGTCACATTTTGCACAAACTCCCCCTGCAGTTTTCAAAATATCCCAAACATCCCAATTTCGAGGCCTGAGCCATATTTTGGAGCCAAATTCTGGCTCTCTGCACGTATTCGCAGTTTGAAATTACGACTTTTTATACCCAACATATGCCAAGTACTGAAAGCGGCGTTGAGTCACATTTTGCACAAACTCCCCTGCAGTTTTCAAAATATCCCAAACATCCCAATTTCGAGGCCTGAGCCATATTTTGGAGCCAAATTCTGGCTCTCTGCACGTATTCGCAGTTTGAAATTACGACTTTTTATACCCAACATATGCCAAGTACTGAAAGCGGCGTTGAGTCACATTTTGCACAAACTCCCCTGCAGTTTTCAAAATATCCCAAACATCCCAATTTCGAGGCCTGAGCCATATTTTGGAGCCAAATTCTGGCTCTCTGCACGTATTCGCAGTTTGAAATTACGACTTTTTATACCCAACATATGCCAAGTACTGAAAGCGGCGTTTGGTCACATTTGTCACAAACCTCCCTGCAGTTTTCAAAATATCCCAAACATCCCAATTTCGAGGCCTGAGCCATATTTTGGAGCCAAATTCTGGCTCTCTGCACGTATTCGCAGTTTGAAATTACGACTTTTTATACCCAACATATGCCAAGTACTGAAAGCGGCGTTTGAGTCACATTTTGCACAAACTCCCCTGCAGTTTTCAAAATATCCCAAACATCCCAATTTCGAGGCCTGAGCCATATTTTGGAGCCAAATTCTGGCTCTCTGCACGTATTCGCAGTTTGAAATTACGACTTTTTATACCCAACATATGCCAAGTACTGAAAGCGGCGTTTGAGTCACATTTTGCACAAACTCCCCTGCAGTTTTCAAAATATCCCAAACATCCCAATTTCGAGGCCTGAGCCATATTTTGGAGCCAAATTCTGGCTCTCTGCACGTATTCGCAGTTTGAAATTACGACTTTTTATACCCAACATATGCCAAGTACTGAAAGCGGCGTTTGGTCACATTTGTCCCAAACCCCCTGCAGTTTTCAAAATATCCCAAACATCCCAATATCGAGGCCTGAGCCATATTTTGGAGCCAAATTCTGGCTCTCTGCACGTATTCGCAGTTTGAAATTACGACTTTTATACCCAACATATGCCAAGTACTGAAAGCGGCAATGAGTCACATTTTGCACAAACTCCCTGCAGTTTTCAAAATATCCCAAACATCCCAATTTCGAGGCCTGAGCCATATTTTGGAGCCAAATTCTGGCTCTCTGCACGTATTCGCAGTTTGAAATTACGACTTTTTATACCCAACATATGCCAAGTACTGAAAGCGGCGTTTGGTCACATTTTGCACAAACTCCCCTGCAGTTTTCAAAATATCCCAAACATCCCAATTTCGAGGCCTGAGCCATATTTTGGAGCCAAATTCTGGCTCTCTGCACGTATTCGCAGTTTGAAATTACGACTTTTTATACCCAACATATGCCAAGTACTGAAAGCGGCGTTTGGTCACATTTTGCACAAACTCCCCTGCAGTTTTCAAAATATCCCAAACATCCCAATTTCGAGGCCTGAGCCATATTTTGGAGCCAAATTCTGGCTCTCTGCACGTATTCGCAGTTTGAAATTACGACTTTTTATACCCAACATATGCCAAGTACTGAAAGCGGCGTTTGGTCACATTTTGCACAAACTCCCCTGCAGTTTTCAAAATATCCCAAACATCCCAATATCGAGGCCTGAGCCATATTTTGGAGCCAAATTCTGGCTCTCTGCACGTATTCGCAGTTTGAAATTACGACTTTTTATACCCAACATATGCCAAGTACTGAAAGCGGCGTTTGGTCACATTTGTGCCAAACTCCCCTGCAGTTTTCAAAATATCCCAAACATCCCAATATCGAGGCCTGAGCCATATTTTGGAGCCAAATTCTGGCTCTCTGCACGTATTCGCAGTTTGAAATTACGACTTTTTATACCCAACATATGCCAAGTACTGAAAGCGGCGTTTGGTCACATTTGCACAAACTCCCCTGCAGTTTTCAAAATATCCCAAACATCCCAATTTCGAGGCCTGAGCCATATTTTGGAGCCAAATTCTGGCTCTCTGCACGTATTCGCAGTTTGAAATTACGACTTTTTATACCCAACATATGCCAAGTACTGAAAGCGGCGTTTGGTCACATTTGTCCCAAACCCCCCTGCAGTTTTCAAAATATCCCAAACATCCCAATATCGAGGCCTGAGCCATATTTTGGAGCCAAATTCTGGCTCTCTGCACGTATTCGCAGTTTGAAATTACGACTTTTTATACCCAACATATGCCAAGTACTGAAAGCGGCAATGAGTCACATTTTGCACAAACTCCCCTGCAGTTTTCAAAATATCCCAAACATCCCAATTTCGAGGCCTGAGCCATATTTTGGAGCCAAATTCTGGCTCTCTGCACGTATTCGCAGTTTGAAATTACGACTTTTTATACCCAACATATGCCAAGTACTGAAAGCGGCGTTTGGTCACATTTGCCCAAACCCCCCTGCAGTTTTCAAAATATCCCAAACATCCCAATTTCGAGGCCTGAGCCATATTTTGGAGCCAAATTCTGGCTCTCTGCACGTATTCGCAGTTTGAAATTACGACTTTTTATACCCAACATATGCCAAGTACTGAAAGCGGCAGTGAGTCACATTTTGCACAAACTCCCCTGCAGTTTTCAAAATATCCCAAACATCCCAATTTCGAGGCCTGAGCCATATTTTGGAGCCAAATTCTGGCTCTCTGCACGTATTCGCAGTTTGAAATTACGACTTTTTATACCCAACATATGCCAAGTACTGAAAGCGGCGTTTGGTCACATTTTGCACAAACCTCCCTGCAGTTTTCAAAATATCCCAAACATCCCAATTTCGAGGCCTGAGCCATATTTTGGAGCCAAATTCTGGCTCTCTGCACGTATTCGCAGTTTGAAATTACGACTTTTTATACCCAACATATGCCAAGTACTGAAAGCGGCGTTTGGTCACATTTTGCACAAACCTCCCTGCAGTTTTCAAAATATCCCAAACATCCCAATTTCGAGGCCTGAGCCATATTTTGGAGCCAAATTCTGGCTCTCTGCACGTATTCGCAGTTTGAAATTACGACTTTTTATACCCAACATATGCCAAGTACTGAAAGCGGCAGTGAGTCACATTTTGCACAAACTCCCCTGCAGTTTTCAAAATATCCCAAACATCCCAATTTCGAGGCCTGAGCCATATTTTGGAGCCAAATTCTGGCTCTCTGCACGTATTCGCAGTTTGAAATTACGACTTTTTATACCCAACATATGCCAAGTACTGAAAGCGGCGTTTGGTCACATTTTGCACAAACTCCCCTGCAGTTTTCAAAATATCCCAAACATCCCAATATCGAGGCCTGAGCCATATTTTGGAGCCAAATTCTGGCTCTCTGCACGTATTCGCAGTTTGAAATTACGACTTTTTATACCCAACATATGCCAAGTACTGAAAGCGGCGTTTGGTCACATTTTGCCCAAACTCCCCTGCAGTTTTCAAAATATCCCAAACATCCCAATATCGAGGCCTGAGCCATATTTTGGAGCCAAATTCTGGCTCTCTGCACGTATTCGCAGTTTGAAATTACGACTTTTTATACCCAACATATGCCAAGTACTGAAAGCGGCTGAAAGCGGCATGAGTCACATTTTGCAAAAACTCCCCTGCAGTTTTCAAAATATCCCAAACATCCCAATATCGAGGCCTGAGCCATATTTTGGAGCCAAATTCTGGCTCTCTGCACGTATTCGCAGTTTGAAATTACGACTTTTTATACCCAACATATGCCAAGTACTGAAAGCGGCGTTGAGTCACATTTTGCACAAACTCCCCTGCAGTTTTCAAAATATCCCAAACATCCCAATATCGAGGCCTGAGCCATATTTTGGAGCCAAATTCTGGCTCTCTGCACGTATTCGCAGTTTGAAATTACGACTTTTTATACCCAACATATGCCAAGTACTGAAAGCGGCGTTTGGTCACATTTTGCACAAACTCCCCTGCAGTTTTCAAAATATCCCAAACATCCCAATATCGAGGCCTGAGCCATATTTTGGAGCCAAATTCTGGCTCTCTGCACGTATTCGCAGTTTGAAATTACGACTTTTTATACCCAACATATGCCAAGTACTGAAAGCGGCGTTTGGTCACATTTGTCCCAACCCCCCTGCAGTTTTCAAAATATCCCAAACATCCCAATATCGAGGCCTGAGCCATATTTTGGAGCCAAATTCTGGCTCTCTGCACGTATTCGCAGTTTGAAATTACGACTTTTTATACCCAACATATGCCAAGTACTGAAAGCGGCAATGAGTCACATTTTGCACAAACTCCCTGCAGTTTTCAAAATATCCCAAACATCCCAATTTCGAGGCCTGAGCCATATTTTGGAGCCAAATTCTGGCTCTCTGCACGTATTCGCAGTTTGAAATTACGACTTTTTATACCCAACATATGCCAAGTACTGAAAGCGGCGTTTGGTCACATTTTGCACAAACTCCCCTGCAGTTTTCAAAATATCCCAAACATCCCAATATCGAGGCCTGAGCCATATTTTGGAGCCAAATTCTGGCTCTCTGCACGTATTCGCAGTTTGAAATTACGACTTTTTATACCCAACATATGCCAAGTACTGAAAGCGGCGTTGAGTCACATTTTGCACAAACTCCCCTGCAGTTTTCAAAATATCCCAAACATCCCAATTTCGAGGCCTGAGCCATATTTTGGAGCCAAATTCTGGCTCTCTGCACGTATTCGCAGTTTGAAATTACGACTTTTTATACCCAACATATGCCAAGTACTGAAAGCGGCGTTTGGTCACATTTTGCACAAACTCCCCTGCAGTTTTCAAAATATCCCAAACATCCCAATTTCGAGGCCTGAGCCATATTTTGGAGCCAAATTCTGGCTCTCTGCACGTATTCGCAGTTTGAAATTACGACTTTTTATACCCAACATATGCCAAGTACTGAAAGCGGCGTTTGGTCACATTTTGCACAAACTCCCCTGCAGTTTTCAAAATATCCCAAACATCCCAATTTCGAGGCCTGAGCCATATTTTGGAGCCAAATTCTGGCTCTCTGCACGTATTCGCAGTTTGAAATTACGACTTTTTATACCCAACATATGCCAAGTACTGAAAGCGGCGTTGAGTCACATTTTGCACAAACTCCCCTGCAGTTTTCAAAATATCCCAAACATCCCAATTTCGAGGCCTGAGCCATATTTTGGAGCCAAATTCTGGCTCTCTGCACGTATTCGCAGTTTGAAATTACGACTTTTTATACCCAACATATGCCAAGTACTGAAAGCGGCGTTTGGTCACATTTTGCACAAACTCCCCTGCAGTTTTCAAAATATCCCAAACATCCCAATATCGAGGCCTGAGCCATATTTTGGAGCCAAATTCTGGCTCTCTGCACGTATTCGCAGTTTGAAATTACGACTTTTTATACCCAACATATGCCAAGTACTGAAAGCGGCGTTTGGTCACATTTTGCACAAACCCCCCTGCAGTTTTCAAAATATCCCAAACATCCCAATTCGAGGCCTGAGCCATATTTTGGAGCCAAATTCTGGCTCTCTGCACGTATTCGCAGTTTGAAATTACGACTTTTTATACCCAACATATGCCAAGTACTGAAAGCGGCGTTTGGTCACATTTTGCACAAACTCCCCTGCAGTTTTCAAAATATCCCAAACATCCCAATTTCGAGGCCTGAGCCATATTTTGGAGCCAAATTCTGGCTCTCTGCACGTATTCGCAGTTTGAAATTACGACTTTTTATACCCAACATATGCCAAGTACTGAAAGCGGCGTTTGGTCACATTTGCCCAAACCCCCCTGCAGTTTTCAAAATATCCCAAACATCCCAATATCGAGGCCTGAGCCATATTTTGGAGCCAAATTCTGGCTCTCTGCACGTATTCGCAGTTTGAAATTACGACTTTTTATACCCAACATATGCCAAGTACTGAAAGCGGCAATGAGTCACATTTTGCACAAACTCCCCTGCAGTTTTCAAAATATCCCAAACATCCCAATTTCGAGGCCTGAGCCATATTTTGGAGCCAAATTCTGGCTCTCTGCACGTATTCGCAGTTTGAAATTACGACTTTTTATACCCAACATATGCCAAGTACTGAAAGCGGCGTTTGGTCACATTTTGCACAAACTCCCCTGCAGTTTTCAAAATATCCCAAACATCCCAATTTCGAGGCCTGAGCCATATTTTGGAGCCAAATTCTGGCTCTCTGCACGTATTCGCAGTTTGAAATTACGACTTTTTATACCCAACATATGCCAAGTACTGAAAGCGGCGTTTGGTCACATTTTGCACAAACTCCCCTGCAGTTTTCAAAATATCCCAAACATCCCAATTTCGAGGCCTGAGCCATATTTTGGAGCCAAATTCTGGCTCTCTGCACGTATTCGCAGTTTGAAATTACGACTTTTTATACCCAACATATGCCAAGTACTGAAAGCGGCGTTTGGTCACATTTTGCACAAACTCCCCTGCAGTTTTCAAAATATCCCAAACATCCCAATTTCGAGGCCTGAGCCATATTTTGGAGCCAAATTCTGGCTCTCTGCACGTATTCGCAGTTTGAAATTACGACTTTTTATACCCAACATATGCCAAGTACTGAAAGCGGCGTTTGGTCACATTTTGCACAAACTCCCCTGCAGTTTTCAAAATATCCCAAACATCCCAATATCGAGGCCTGAGCCATATTTTGGAGCCAAATTCTGGCTCTCTGCACGTATTCGCAGTTTGAAATTACGACTTTTTATACCCAACATATGCCAAGTACTGAAAGCGGCGTTTGGTCACATTTTGCACAAACTCCCTGCAGTTTTCAAAATATCCCAAACATCCCAATATCGAGGCCTGAGCCATATTTTGGAGCCAAATTCTGGCTCTCTGCACGTATTCGCAGTTTGAAATTACGACTTTTTATACCCAACATATGCCAAGTACTGAAAGCGGCGTTTGGTCACATTTTGCACAAACTCCCCTGCAGTTTTCAAAATATCCCAAACATCCCAATTTCGAGGCCTGAGCCATATTTTGGAGCCAAATTCTGGCTCTCTGCACGTATTCGCAGTTTGAAATTACGACTTTTTATACCCAACATATGCCAAGTACTGAAAGCGGCGTTTGGTCACATTTTGCACAAACTCCCCTGCAGTTTTCAAAATATCCCAAACATCCCAATTTCGAGGCCTGAGCCATATTTTGGAGCCAAATTCTGGCTCTCTGCACGTATTCGCAGTTTGAAATTACGACTTTTTATACCCAACATATGCCAAGTACTGAAAGCGGCGTTTGGTCACATTTTGCACAAACTCCCCTGCAGTTTTCAAAATATCCCAAACATCCCAATTTCGAGGCCTGAGCCATATTTTGGAGCCAAATTCTGGCTCTCTGCACGTATTCGCAGTTTGAAATTACGACTTTTTATACCCAACATATGCCAAGTACTGAAAGCGGCGTTTGGTCACATTTTGCACAAACTCCCCTGCAGTTTTCAAAATATCCCAAACATCCCAATATCGAGGCCTGAGCCATATTTTGGAGCCAAATTCTGGCTCTCTGCACGTATTCGCAGTTTGAAATTACGACTTTTTATACCCAACATATGCCAAGTACTGAAAGCGGCGTTTGGTCACATTTGCACAAACTCCCCTGCAGTTTTCAAAATATCCCAAACATCCCAATTCGAGGCCTGAGCCATATTTTGGAGCCAAATTCTGGCTCTCTGCACGTATTCGCAGTTTGAAATTACGACTTTTTATACCCAACATATGCCAAGTACTGAAAGCGGCGTTTGAGTCACATTTTGCACAAACTCCCCTGCAGTTTTCAAAATATCCCAAACATCCCAATTTCGAGGCCTGAGCCATATTTTGGAGCCAAATTCTGGCTCTCTGCACGTATTCGCAGTTTGAAATTACGACTTTTTATACCCAACATATGCCAAGTACTGAAAGCGGCGTTTGGTCACATTTGCACAAACCCCCCTGCAGTTTTCAAAATATCCCAAACATCCCAATTTCGAGGCCTGAGCCATATTTTGGAGCCAAATTCTGGCTCTCTGCACGTATTCGCAGTTTGAAATTACGACTTTTTATACCCAACATATGCCAAGTACTGAAAGCGGCGTTGAGTCACATTTTGCACAAACTCCCCTGCAGTTTTCAAAATATCCCAAACATCCCAATTTCGAGGCCTGAGCCATATTTTGGAGCCAAATTCTGGCTCTCTGCACGTATTCGCAGTTTGAAATTACGACTTTTTATACCCAACATATGCCAAGTACTGAAAGCGGCGTTTGGTCACATTTTGCACAAACTCCCCTGCAGTTTTCAAAATATCCCAAACATCCCAATTTCGAGGCCTGAGCCATATTTTGGAGCCAAATTCTGGCTCTCTGCACGTATTCGCAGTTTGAAATTACGACTTTTTATACCCAACATATGCCAAGTACTGAAAGCGGCGTTTGGTCACATTTTGCACAAACTCCCCTGCAGTTTTCAAAATATCCCAAACATCCCAATTTCGAGGCCTGAGCCATATTTTGGAGCCAAATTCTGGCTCTCTGCACGTATTCGCAGTTTGAAATTACGACTTTTTATACCCAACATATGCCAAGTACTGAAAGCGGCGTTGAGTCACATTTTG
>NW_025568953.1:0-12500 GCF_020424385.1 Procambarus clarkii
GTGTGTGTGTGTGTGTGTGTGTGTATGTGTGTGTGTGTGTATGTGGTGGTTTGCTTGCTGCCCCTCACCGGACCAAGAGGTCAGGGAGACAGTGAGCCCCTGACCTCACTACAACTGATTACTGTGTGTGTGTCTCTCAGTACACCTCTGGAACTACGTTACTACCCTATTGGAAAGTACTAACAATGGCCCTCTTCCATGACTTTGACAGCTATTGAATGCTTTACCTTCGTGTTTGGTGACATTCATTATCCAAGTACAGTATCAGTTCTGCTTCGAGTAGGTGTTACTAATTACGAACCCCCCACCACTCAACACGGCTGTTCTCCGCCGCTTTCGACAAAGATATCGTAGCCTGCTCTTCCCTCCTCCCCCCACTATGGCTGCTAAGCTACAGAAAACAGTTTTATAGAACAATTAGTCGTTTCTGGCAGTGAAAATGGGCGCCTAATTATAAGTGACTCTAATGTGTTAAATTTCCAATTCCGTATCACGTGTATAGACGCTTCAAGGAAATTTGATGGATGAAGTTTTAAAATAATTTCACGAGGTTTGTTAGTTAGTGTGAAAGTACTGTATGATCTCACCCAGGTTTGCCAGAACGTATACAACCCCGAGGCGACATTCAAGTTTCAAGTATGTTTATTGAGATAAGAAAGAAATACATCCCAAAAGGGATAGAGTAGCTTAGGCTATTTCTACCCCCCCCCCCCTCAAGGCGACATTCTGCATCTATGTTACCAGTCTTCAAAAAACTCTCGACAAACACTTGTTCTCCGAGCTTGTCAATTTCCATCCAGCTCTCTATGGCCTTACATGTGTCAGCTAATGACACCTCCAGTTGTTGTACGAATCTCTCTAGAACCATTCAGCTGGCTGGGGGGGGGGGAGGGAGGGGGGAAGCTGGCGAGCACACTGGCCGCAGACAGGTGCTCAGTGCTCACACCGCGTTCACATTAGTGCTCATTTCTACCGTGACTTGGATATATATACATATATATGGATGCAGATACTTCAGAAAAACTCTCGTAGCCGCTTTCTCAAATGAAGGAAGACTCGTTCAGGTATAAGTCCTTATAAAGACGATGTACTTAACACTTAATCACACACACACACATGATCTTACTTGATTTAGTTTGGGAATGCATATCACGATTTGAATATGGAATTAAAACTCGTGTAAACATGTAGATCTGAGGACGCAAATATGTGCTAGTTTCATAGGCGAGCCTCAAAGCAAATATTTGTTTTTAGAATTAGTTTAGTTTACAGTTAGCAGTTTACACATCTAGACCATCATCCCAACCTCAAAAGAAATCAAATATACCGGTCAATTTTGCTAAGCACATGCACAGATAAAATGCACACTGGTCCTCTGGCTCAAGTGGAGAATTAGGACGAGGATTGATCTAGCGAGGAGACAAGCCACAGGTATTCGACTTTTCCTTTCAACGCACAGCGCCACCTTGTCTCAGGACGAGAGGTGCAGCTCGACATGCGCCTGTGTACGGTGCTAGTGCAGGGGCTCGGGACTTTGGTACGATCCCCCAGGTACGTATGAGTAGGGGCTCGGGAGCCAGGTACGACCCCCCCCCCCAGGTACGTATGAGTAGGGGCTCGGGAGCCAGGTACGACCCCCCCCCAGGTACGTATGAGTAGGGGCTCCGGAGGCAGGTACAGACGCACCCACCTCCCCTCCCCCACATTCCGCAGGTGTAAAGGGGGCTTCGGAGGCAGGTATGTACTCCAGTACGCAGGTGTTGGGGGGTTCTGGATGCAGGGATACGGACCCCAGGTACGCAAGTGTAAGGACTGGGGGAGGGAGGGGGCTTGGGTGTTGGGTACTCAGGCCCAGGTGGGGCTCCCTGCGCGTGTTCACCGCCTGTCACCCTTACCGCTCTCCCCCACGGCTAACAACTACATTTTGTTTTGGTTATGATGGGGAAGTTGTCAGTGTATCATGACAATAACACATGCACTCCGTAGCGGGGAGGGGGGAGGGGGGGAGAAGGGCTCGCTACACACAACACCGTGCCTCATTACTAAGTTCACACACACACACACACACACACACACACACACACACACACACACACACACACACACACACACACACACACACACACACACAACATAGGGTTCACGAGTGAGGTAACACATAAAACACTTGTTTCAGCACTGGGGGCGATACACAACACTGTGTTTCACAGTCGGAGTGACACACACAATACGATGTTCCACCCATGGAATGATGGTCGTCAGTGTTTCACCAGTGGAGTGACATATATAATACAAGATTACGATTGAAGGTAGACACACGCATACACACACACACACACACACACACACACACACACACACACACACACCACACACACACACACACACACACACACACACACACACACACACTTACACACAACACACAACACAACAGAGGTTTACCCTACGAGTGACAACACAGTTTTTATATATTAACTACTTAGGCTTCACATCCAAACACATACACCAAAATGAAACTGAAGGCCACACAAACTCCCAGGCAGTAATTCTTGAAACATGACGTAAGCTCAGACTACAAGCATTATGTGAGGACAGCTCATGACTCGAAATTAATTCACAGGGACAGGGATTGGATGTGGGTAAAAATTGGATTTAGGTAGGAATGGGAGGGGAGTTAACTTAAGCAAACAGTGTCCAGGCGACTAAATGAGAGTGAGGGCGACCAGGAGGACATATAACACTAACCTACTTTCAGCCTGGCCTACGCCAAGTCCCAAGAATCGATTTCAAACCAAAAAATAATAACGAGAATGTCGACACTCAATTAGCAGGCCAGAGACTACACGAGAATACTCATCGACTGCCACACACACGCTGACGACTAAATGCTCAGTTTACATATCACTAGCCTAACCACTGACTCTTTCTAACTGTTATGATTCGCTAACATAGATCGAATGATAAGGATTGCACTGAGCCTAGTATTAGACCACAAGCACTGTGACCCCGGAGATATGCAGTTGCAAGTCATGATGCACATATATCACAGTTAGACAACAAACACTAAAGACAATGAATCAGTACTGCTGAAATTAGTTTCAGTTACACCAGCATGACACTAGGTTGTATGGAAGTGGGGAAGAGGGAGGGGGGTGTGGGAAACAGGCTTGCCTGCGGAGGGGAGGGATTGGGGTAGGGGAGGGATTGGGGTAGGGGTGGGGTTGGGGGGAGGGATCACATCAGCCACACCAATGACGTAAATAATGACGTCAGTGCCACGTCACAAGATGACACCCGTTTCCATATAAAAGTATGAACTGAGTGAACGGCTCACGTCACGAGAATAACAACTAAATACACCACAACGCGGTCCAACTCCACAACATCAAACATGACAACTTAAAGATTCCCAGCGACTACCGAGACGAAGGGGTAGGGGGGGGGGTGATGGAGGAGGTGGGGGGGTGTGATGGAAGGGGGTGGGGGTGTGATGGAAGGGGAGGGTATTTGTGCTGCAATGGGTCGAGGGAAGTTGTGGGATGGTTGAGAGGTGGGAGGGGGTAATGGTCGGAGGGAGGGTACTGGGTAAGGCATGCAATGGAGGCAGAGCACGAAGGAACTGGGAAGAGGGGGAGGGAGGGAAGCAAGAGGGAGGGAGAGAAGCAGGAGCGAGAGAACGAAGCAGGAGAGAAGAGAGAGGCCAAATAGGAAAATATTAAGAGGGAAATTTTAATTGAAAACCAAGAATATCAGGAGCGAAGGGTGCTATCAGGGTGAAGGATGGTATCAGGGTGAAGGATGGTATCAGTATGATGGATGGCATCAGGGTGAAGAGTGGTATCAGTATGAAGGATGGTACTAAGGCGACTGAGAGCACCTGGGTATCGGGAGAGTTTAAAACGGGAAATTACTGTTGAAGGGAACTATCAGGAGAAAGTGCCAAGCCATCACGACTATAGCACTGGGAAGGGATCAGGATAAGGATTTGGGATGGGACGGTGGGGGGGGGGGGGGAAGGAATAATGCCAAACCACTTGGACGGTCGGGGGATTGAACGCCGACCTGCAGGAAGCGAGACCGTCGATCGACCGTCTACAAGAGGGGGGCAGGAAACACATTGTTATTTAGGAAGGAAGGGTGGGGTCGGGGGCTGACGGAGGACAGTATGGAAAGAGAGAGAGAGAGAGAGAGAGAGAGAGAGAGAGAGAGAGAGAGAGAGAGAGAGAGAGAGAGAGAGAGAGAGAGAGAGAGAGAGAGAGGGGGGGGAGGGGGGCTGCAAGAATGGGGGGGTTGTAAGAATGATGGGGCAAGGGAATTCAAAGGGCAAGAAACGCGATTGAAGAGTTGACGGGGGAAGCTAGGAAGCTGGATGCTTGGTTGAGCAAAGGAATGTACCCTTAGCTGCATATTTTTGTTTTCAGATAAACTTACCCATATGCGCAAATCTTAAAATACTCGAAAACAAATCAATGTATTAGTTTTTCTTTGTGAATGAGAAATGCGGAGAAAACGAAAACAGTTTATAAAAATAATAATGCTCCATATAAATAATTTCATATTAATTAAACCCTGGTGATATTAACGCAGATCCTGAAATTTGGATAAAAAAGTCACCGCTTTCTCTACTTTCTTATAGTTTTTGGATGAAAATGCAATTATTCTCATGCGGAATGATGCACACAACCCCCAAATGTGTCTATAGTTAAGAACCTTTTTATGTTTAATAACACCTACCTTCGAATTTGATAACATTAGCCGAGAGGTCAGTTATTGTTAACATTTTGTTGAATTTATAAGCAGAACTCACTGTTCTTGAGGGTTGCTGTGTTGCTAAACATCAACTGACAAAAGTCACAGTATGATTCTGTGTGCCCTTATATGTCAACTGACGTGTGGCGCAGTCTAAGGGTTAACAGGTTAGGAGTTATTGCTGGGTAGATGTCTGTGGGTGAGGATAGTTGACAAGGCAGGCGCTTGGTTTCAGGGGTTTCTGCGTGAGGGTATTTGATTGGAGGGGAAGGAAGGTTGGGTGGGTTGGGGTGGGGATTGGAGGCGCTGGTTTGCATTAGGAGGGTGGGGGCAGTACTCTGTGTGTGCACATCAACACACTACCGCCTAATGTAGCGGAATGTTAAGTCCTTCTGCGAGTTGCCAGTCAACTAAGGAACACCATGATGCATGGAGGAACAAAGTCACGTACACAAAACACGGAACACCGGAGTGTACACCTGAACACCGGAACATGGAGCACACTGTGGGTCACACGGCGAGGCAGCCAGGGGCACCTTGACGCCGCCGGCAGCGTGGAAGAGAGTACGGGACTCACCCTGTGGCGACACATGGGACTAACCCTATGGCGACGCACGGGGCTAACCCTATGGCGACGCACGGGGCTCACCCTGTGGCGACGCCGCCCCTGCCGGTTCAGGAAGCGTAGTGGGAGTGACTAGTGAGGACTACCCTGCGGCTGCGGTGGGTACCCTCTGACTCGGGACTCAGCCCGGCCTCTGCTGCTGCTGGACTAAGAGGTTGTGCGGCAGGCTGACTCAGGCACAGCCGCACTCTGTGACAATCATGTCATCCCAGTAGGTCGTGGTCAGCTTGCCCTGGTCGTTGAAGTGCAGGATGTGCAGCCCTTTCAGGGCCGTAGGGGCGCAGCAGGGCCGCGGGATATTTTTCTTGTGTTTCAGTTTTATGAGAGACTGTAGCAACGCGTGCTCGTTGGCCGGGTTGAAGCGGGGCGGGCACCTCCCGCTGCAGTAGAAAGCGTCGAAATTGGCGGGAGATTCTACAAAATCGAAGTCGGGGAGGTCTTTGAAGCGCACCTTCATGGAGCGCCGACAACAGCGCGAGCGGCGAGGGCGGCCGCTGGAATTCATGTCGCGACAATCGCCGCGTCTCCGCCATGTGGCATCGGTGGCCCGTTTCATTTGAGGAGACCTCTTCATTCTCCGCCCCGCCGGCACCTGAGTCTGCACGTCCAGCGTGGGCACATAGGTGGTGTTGGAGGAGTTGGCACCTGTGTGGATGGTGACGCCAGCGGCACCGCAGTCAGGGCACTGCACCAAAACGCCAGCGTCGTCCCGCGGCGTACCCAGCCAATCCCGCACAGTGTCCGTCACGTCCACGGACAACCACTCATCCCCGGCCACGGACACGTTGAGAGACTGGATCAAGACGGGCTCCTGCTTGCGGCGACGGCGCTTGCGATTGAGGTTGTTCATCTGGTAGAGGGTGACGGTAACGGTGTCGTGGGCCGGGTCGTGTGGCACCGGCCCGCCGGTCTTCCACAAGCGACACGTGGCCTGCTTGACGTCGTGATCGTGGTGGTAGACGCGTCGCACCGGCACCGCCACGTGGAAGTGCACCACCTGGCCCTCCACGCCCGCGCTCCGCCGTCCTCCTGAAACACAAATCAACCATTAATATACATTCCACGCCTCCACTACCCACCAGCACCTGGCACTCTCACCACCGTCTCTGCATTGCCAATCAACACCTGTCAGCAACTGGAATTGGCGCACTACTCAACCCAACACCTGGTATCGGTTCACTGTAGAATACAGCAACACAAAATTCATTCTTTGTTTTTTTTTCAATAATGAAAATGTGGCAGGAATTAAAAATAACACCGTGAATCCGAAAAGGTTGGGCAGGGAAGGGAATTATCAGGGGGAAAGTGATAAGCCATTATAAATGTATAGCGCTGGGAAGGGGTCAGGATAAGGATTTGGGATGGGGCGGGGGGAGGAGGGAGGAATGGTGCCCAACCACTTGGACAGTCGGGGATTGAACGCCGACCTGCATGAAGCGGACGGGAGAACGAGACCGACGCTCTACCGTCCAGCCCAAGTGGTTGGGCGAAAAGGTTGGGAACCACTACACTCTGATTCTTTCACCCTGATGCGTCTGTTCACCTAGCAGTAAATAGGTACCTGGGAGTTAGACAGCTGCTACGGTCTGCTTCCTGAAGATGTATATTAAAGATAAATATATATAGTACATATGATAGAGGAAAACAGGTCGGGAGACGAGCACCGCTCCTGTGCCAGGTAAGTCCACTACGGGCTCACCATAGCCTGTGCTACTTGCCCCGCTCCTGTACCAGGTAAGTTACGGGCTCACCATAGCCCGTGCTACTTGGAACTTGTTCCGAGTAGTTGAATCTATAACAACAACAACAACAACAGGTCGGGAGCCAGTACATTAGACAACCGACGGCTAAGAAGGCGGGGTCCAAGAGCTAACTGCTCGATCGTAAAGGTACAAAAAGTACATATAGAAGCCCCACCATACATTAACCAAGCCACTAATACGCTGTGCGTATTAGTGGCTGTAGGCATAGTATACTACCTCTATCTAGAACTCCAACACCCTGCTCGTAAATCATTTTGTATATATATATATATATTATATATATATATATATATATTATATATATATATATATATATATATATATATATATATATTATACACTTTTCCCTAAATAAGCATTATTATCATTTTTGTATAATCATGCAAATCATTACGTTTGCATCACGCAATTGTGATTTCTGTGTGTAACGTCAGCAGTTTCATCATCTATCTGTTGATGCAATCAAAATACCAGTCATTCACAGCCCCGAATATTACATATGTATATCTTACATATTATATTATCTTTATTTATAGAAACATGTACAATTTATAAAATTATTGTACTATAATTATTATATTGATTAGAATTTTACTTTAGTTTGCCCAGAATACGTTTACATCTTCTGTGATTGTTTATCATAAAGCATGTATAAAAAATATGATTTTAGGGTAACGTCGATAATCTTAGATTACATATAATAATTCACACAAGACAGGCATTAAAACATATACGGTCATTAGGGGAGGCCTTATACCATATACATAATACAGAACGCTCAAGGCACGGACACACTGGAAAGGTTTCATAGCCTATCTGCGATAGGTAACAAACTTTTACGCATAAGTAACATTGATTATACAGAATGGTAGAGTTTGTTTAGGGGAATTTTCTTGGGGAGGGGATGTGAGAGTGACTCACGAGATCACATCTGGTCCAGCTGCCATACTTTACCAATGGGGTCTGTGTCAGAGAGCGAGAGAGAGAGGAGAGAGAGAGAGAGAGAGAGAGAGAGAGAGAGAGAGAGAGAGAGAGAGAGAGAGAGAGAGAGAGAGAGAGAGAGAGAGAGAGAGAGAGAGAGAGAGAGCGAGAGAGAGATAGAGAGAGATGAGAGAGAGAGAGAGAGAGATATAGAGAGCGATAGGAGAGAGCGAGCCAGGAACTGGGAGAGCGATCAACGGACTTCCTCTAATTTCCTGAGACTGTCCTGTAAACGGTGTAAACTGTAGCAGGATCAGGGGGGATCATCCCAACAAATATCAGCACCACCAAGACATGACCAACCAGTCCATTCTCGTCATTTGCCACAACGTACAAAATGCAAAGCTAACCAGAAACGCACGAACCCAAGCCACCCACCTAACCTACTGTAACATAGAAAACGTCGATATTTGTGACCAGTTATTTTTCATAGTACATAGTATAGTTCATAGTACATAGTTACTGTTCATAGTAGAGTCCACTACCACTCTCAGGATGTGTATGGGAGTCCACTACCACTCTCAGGATGTGTATGGGAGTCCACTACCATTCTCAGGATGTGTATGGGAGTCCACTACCACTCTCAGGGTGTGTATGGGAGTCCACTACCATTCTCAGGATGTGTATGGGAGTCCACTACCACTCTCAGGATGTGTATGGGAGTCCACTACCACTCTCAGGGTGTGTATGGGAGTCCACTACCATTCTCAGGATGTGTATGGGAGTCCACTACCATTCTCAGGATGTGTATGGGAGTCCACTACCACTCTCAGGATGTGTATGAGAGTCCACTACCACTCTCAGGATGTGTATGAGAGTCCACTACCGCTCTCAGGATGTGTATGAGAGTCCACTACCGCTCTCAGGATGTGTATGAGAATCCACTACCATTCTCAGGATGTGTATGGGAGTCCACTACCACTCTCAGGATGTGTATGAGAGTCCACTACCGCTCTCAGGATGTGTATGAGAGTCCACTACCATTCTCAGGATGTGTATGGGAGTCCACTACCACTCTCAGGATGTGTATGAGAGTCCACTACCACTCTCAGGATGTGTATGAGAGTCCACTACCACTCTCAGGATGTGTATGAGAGTCCACTACCACTCTCAGGATGTGTATGAGAGTCCACTACCGCTCTCAGGATGTGTATGAGAGTCCACTACCACTCTCAGGATGTGTATGAGAGTCCACTACCGCTCTCAGGATGTGTATGAGAGTCCACTACCGCTCTCAGGATGTGTATGAGAGTCCACTACCACTCTCAGGAGGAGTATGAGAGTCCACTACCGCTCTCAGGATGTGTATGAGAGTCCACTACCGCTCTCAGGATGTGTATGGAGTGCATAATAAACAAACGAAACTAAACTATAGCATTACACAAACCCGTATTCAATCCTCCGTGCTCCAGGAAGAGTGATCATCAAAGCCTAATATCTGGAAAGATCAAACATGGAGCAACAATGGCCGCGCTCCTGGCTTCAAAGTTTATTTTTGAACAAGTATTTTTTTTTTTTTACTTCTACAAGTTTTTTTTCTTCGTTCCCCTCCCGTAGGAGATAAAGCCAGAATTCTCTGAGTTTGGTTTCGGGGTCAAGCCCAAATGTTTAGCTGGTCAGAGGCGAGGGATGAAGGGGAAATATCAGGGGGAAAGTGCCAAGCCATTCTGACTACACAGCACATGGAAGGGGTCAGGATTTGGGATGGGACGGAGGGGGAAGGAAAGGTGCCCAACCGCTTGAACGGTCTGGGGATTGAACGCCGACCTGCAGGAGGCAAGACCGTCGCTCTACCCTCCAGCCCAATGGGAGTAACTCGCCAAGGAAATGAAGAGTTCTGGGAGGGGCAAGATGGAGGCGGTGAGAGAAGATGGAAAAGGTAGTATGGTAGAGAGCATGGAGTTTTGAAACCATCCGTCGTATTAAGTTTTAATCCTAGGATATATTTATGTATCAGTCCGTCCCTCCTAAAGGTTCCCAGCGTCTAGACAAACGGCCAGTTTTAAGTGTCCTCCCCTAGCCTACCAGAGGACACAAATCACAAAACAGGACAGTATACGTCCTCGTTCGCCAGCCGCTTCCATTTTCGAGTACGACAATATTTGTTCTTGTGTAACGCATGCGACTGATATGGAGGCTAGAGTCACTCCCGCAGGCGTCCAAGTAAAATTTCCTCTCTGAAACAAAGCTCGTGAATCGTTTTGTTGATAAACCAAAATCATTAATACTCAACTACATTGTTGTTGTTGCCATTTGATAAACATATATTTGTTGTCTTTTTCAGCATCATTGTAATTTAAAAAACACACAATATTAACAAAATAACCCCCTTTTTAACATTTCATATTTCTGTCATTATACTAAGGAGTGAGCACACAGGTAAAGGAGTGAGTGTGTTCTGGTCGTAAGCGACGCTGGCCAAGGGTATAAAAGGCTGGTGATGGGTATAAAAAACATATATTGGTTAGCATCGGTGGTCAATATTTTGATGGTGAGCTCACAGGTGGTGGTGGTGGTCGCCCAGTATATGCCGCCCCCCTTCACAGTCTACTAATTGTAGACTGTGGTTCAGTACTGAGTGTAATATCTTAACATACTAAGAAGGTTAGGTTAGGTTGTGGTTTTCTATTCAGCTTTTCAAGGTAAACCTCATATATTCACAATAAATTAGTATGTCACATATGCACTTATTCATAAGCAAGATATTGACTATAAGCAAGTGCGAGAACGCACAGTTCCCAGCCTCCCTCTGTTTACACCCGTGACGTCAGTGCTCGCCCTGGATGCCTGACACATACACACACACACTTAATTATCTACGTGTATATGTGTGTGTGTGTGTATAAGTGTGTGTGTGTGTGTGTGTTTGGTCGGTACTACGTTTTAAAAAGCGCCTGTAGCTCCCATCATTCAGCGACGCACAAGATCAGTAGTTCACTTAGGAGGCTTAAATACGAGTTTCCGGAGTGGGGTCTGGGTGATATTGGCGCGTGATTGTGGTCTCCTAATATCCCCCCCTCTCTCTCTGGCCATCCCAAACTTTGCCCCTAATTGAAGACAAAGGGAGCGCTGCCAACGACGATGATAGATGAATCATATCATGCTCCCGATACACACACTAAAAAAACTAAACAGTTTAATTCCAGCCTTTCATCTCGGGTATCGGATAAACAGATTCTCCGAAGTGAAACGCGTTCACGGAGAAGAACGGGTACGCGAAGCGGGTCGGGAAGATGGGGGAGAGGGTGGGGAGGCTGGGGATTGGGGTAGGGGGCGTTGGGAGGGGTGGGAGGAAGGGAGGGGAAGGAGAGGGGGTAGATGAGGGTATTAACAGGTGCCCTAACCCTGCTCTTTTATGTTTATTGACGCTACGTAAGATCATTAGTCATTCAAAATATCTGCTGCCAGCCGCTGGTGGGCATTCGGGGCTGAGGGGCGGGCGTCAGGGAGGTGTTGAGAGGGGTAGAGAGGGTATTGGTGTGTGTGTATTCACCTAGTTGTGCTTGCGGGGGTTGTTGAGAGTTGAGCTCTGCTCTTTTGGCCCGCCTCTTACCTGTCAATCATTCAACTGATACTAACTACTCATTTTTTTTCACACAGACACACTCCATTGACGGTTGAGAGGCGGGTCCAAAGAGCCAGAGCTCAACCCCCGCAAGCACAATTAGGTGAATACACACAGGAAACAGCCCGTAACAGATATTTAACTCCCAGGTACCTATTTACTGCTAGGTAACAGGGGCATCAGGGTGAAAGAAACTTTGCCCATTTGTTTATGCCTGGTCCGTTAATCGAACCCGGGCCACAGGATTACGAGTCCCGCGCGCTGTCCACTCAACTACCAGACTCCATGTGTGTGTGTGTTTGCGAACGCGCGCGCACACTCACACTAAATATGATTGCAAAATCGAGCACTAGCTCCCGAGCCCCGCCTTTCCAGTTGCTGGTTGCCTAACACAATGACCGCCGAGCCTGGTGGATAAGCCTGACTTATCCACCAGGCTCTTTCCACCAGGCTATCCACCAGGCTATCCATAAGCCCTTTAGATGTGCAAAGGGTTGTTTTCGTGCTGTTACTCGTTATTTCGATCTCTCTCTCTCTCTCTCTCTCTCCTCTCTCTTCTCTCTCTCTCTCTCTCTCTCTCTCTCTCTCTCTCTCTCTCTCTCTCTCTCTCTCTCTCTCTCTCTCTCTCTCTCTCTCTCTCTCTCTCTCTCTCTCTCTCTCTCTCTCTCCCTCTCTCTCTCTCTCTCTCTCTTGCTCCCTCCCAGTGGCGGCGGCGGCGCCTATAGGACCCTAGCCGGCAGCTTGTCGGAAAAGAGGCGGGGGGAGAGATGTTGGGGAGGATGGGGGGGAGGGTGGGATATTGGGGAGGGTGGGA
>NW_025568953.1:15000-36945 GCF_020424385.1 Procambarus clarkii
TCATAAGAAAAAAAATTATAGTAAATATATTAATTCAGGAAAACTTGGCTTATTAGGCAAATCGGGCCTTGAATAGTAGGCTGAGAAGTGAGTTTCTGGCTACTAGGTACGACATATATATATATATTATATATATATATATATATATATATATATATATATATATATATATATATATATATATATATATATACTGTATATATATATGTCGTACCTAGTAGCCAGAACGCACTTCTCGGCCTACTATGCAAGGCCCGATTTGCCAAGTTTTCCTGAATTAATATATTTTCTCTAATTTTTTTCTTTTGAAATGATAAAGCTACCCATTTCATTATGAATGAGGTCAATTTTTTTTATTGGAGTTAAAATTAACGTTGATATATGACCGAACCTAACCGACCCTACCTAACCTACCTAACCTATCTCTATAGGTTAGGTTAGGTTAGGTAGCCGAAAAAGTTAGGTTAGGTTAGGTAGGTTAGGTAGTCGAAAACAATTAATTCATGAAAACTTGGCTTATTAGGCGAATTGGGCCTTGCATAGTAGGCTGAGAAGTGCGTTCTGGCTACTAGGTACGACATTATATATATTATATATATATATATATATATATATATATATATATATATATATTATATATATATATACCAGCACACCGCCAGGCCACGCCATGCTTTAAGCTATTCAATCTGGGGACGCTACTGGATTCAGGAGGAATTCTGAAGACACATAGCTGGTGCCCAACCAAGTGTTAGGAATATAGTCAATATCAAAATGTTGTGGAGTCCTTCTCACATTGGCCTGCAGGAACATGACAAAGTTGACGCCCTTGCTAAGGCTGCAGTAAATAAAGACAGTATTGAACGGGATCTTCAGTTATAGGTCCCTTTAAAGTGTCATTAGACGAGAACTCCTGGATGGATTTGAAGAAAGTAGACCAGTGCAAACTGGAACTAGCAGATCCATTGTTCATCACAATGAAATGAGTGAAGTAAAACATGTGTATGGGGCAAGTAACAAAGTCAGTAGACTAACAGATGTTGTCACAGCTCGTATCTAGCAGTTCGGCTTGTATAGGGATCTAGATGAAGTAAAGTCTAAAATGTGTGGACAAAGACAGGGACACACACTCGAACACTATATCTTGGATTGTAGTAAAATTGAGCTATTAAGAGATAAACATAACCTCACTCTGAATGATATGGCAACCTATTTTATTACCATAGATAAAATACCTGAAATCCTTGCGCTGTATCCATATTTCGCTTCCAGTAGATAAATGACATACGAGATTAAGAAACTCAGTATTGTGAAGACTAATAATAAACAGCAACTTCCCTATGATTCCATTGCTCAAACAATTATGTATTAGCGATAAGACCTACCATTAATGTATGACGACTTACTGTAAATATATAGCTCTTGAAATAGAACATTCACTGTAACTAGCTGACATTGTAACTATAAGGTGTGAAGGATAGATGAAATTGTTAATGTAATAATCTAAGCTGGGGTCTGATAAAGACCTTTTGTGCCCTCTGTAATGCTTTTTGCGCTACCGCTCACAGGATGAGTATGGGGTGCACAATAAACTAGCCGCTTCCGGCGTCAACAATCAAAAATGGACTCTGGTGTGGGTAGTGGCGCTCTACACCATAAGGCTCCATTTAAACACACAAGGAAACCAGAATGACGTGATCCTCGTATGCATATAGTGAAGAACAGCCATTCCCCACACTACACGTGGATAGTGATGATGGTGGGAGGTGGTGGTGATGGTGGGAGGTAGTGGTGATAGTGGTGGATGGGTGGTGGGGGTCTAGTGGTGATTGTAGTGGTTTGTTGTTTGTGATGATTGATTGTGGTAGGTAATGACGTTTATTGGTGGTGGATAGTTGTGGGTGGTGGGGTGGTTGCCAGTAGGTGATGGGGCTGATGGTGGTGGTTGTGGGTGGTGATTTTTGGGTAGGGGAGGTGTTGGTTGTTGTTGTGGTGGTGAGTAGGGATGAATCGCAGAAGAAAGAAGATTGTGTGGTAGCCAGATACGAGGCCGGGAGAGGGGAGGGGGAGATGAAGGGGGTGAGAGAGATGGAGAGAGAGAGAGAGAGAGAGAGAGAGAGAGAGAGAGAGAGAGAGAGAGAGAGAGAGAGAGAGAGAGAGAGAGAGAGAGAGAGAGAGAGAGAGAGAAAATGACCTCTGGTAAGCCTCATTGATTTTGAAGTCCTGTCATATGGTATCGGTTCGCCCAAGCTCTTTTATGTGTTACATTACATATCTCAAGACAGGAGCAGGGAGAGAGACAGAGTTCAAGGGACGCCCAAACGTCTTGAATGGTAATTCACCCATTTGTCAAGAACGCACTTAGTTCTCATGAATGTCCTCTAATGTGTAACGCACACACACCGAAGGTTTTGAGCTTGGAACCAGGAGCTGAAGCTCAACCACAGCAATACCCCCAAACTAAAGTGTGTAAAGCAGTGGGGTCCAGACCCCCCTGACGAAATCCCTTCACAGTAACCTGAGTGTTAGAAGGAAAATATAATATACACAGTGATGCCAGACACCTGTTATTACATGACTCGTCTGACTCACACACGGGGGCATCCTCCACGGGGTCATCCTCCACGGGGTCATCCTCCACGGGGTCATCCTCCACGGGGTCATCCTCCACGGGGTCATCCTCCACGGGGTCTCCTCCTCCTCCACGGGGTCATCCTCCACGGGGTCATACTCCACGGGGTCATACTCCACGGGGTCATCCTCCACGGGGTCATCCTCCACGGGGTCATCCTCCACGGGGTCATCCTCCACGGGGTCTTCCTCCACGGGGTCATCCTCCACGGGGTCATACTCCACGGGGTCATACTCCACGGGGTCATCCTCCACGGGGTCATACTCCACGGGGTCATCCTCCACGGGGTCATCCTCCACGGGGTCATCCTCCACGGGGTCATACTCCACGGGGTCATCCTCCACGGGGTCATACTCCACGGGGTCATACTCCACGGGTCATCCTCCACGGGGTCATCCTCCACGGGGTCATCCTCCACGGGGTCATCCTCCACGGGGTCATACTCCACGGGGTCATCCTCCACGGGGTCATCCTCCACGGGGTCATCCTCCACGGGGTCATCCTTTACGGGGTCATACTCCACGGGGTCATACTCCACGGGGTCATCCTCCACGGGGTCATCCTCCACGGGGTCATACTCCACGGGGTCATCCTCCACGGGGTCATCCTCCACGGGGTCATACTCCACGGGGTCATATTCCACGGGGTCATCCTCCACGGGGTCATCCTCCATGGGGTCATACTCCACGGGGTCATCCTCCACGGGGTCATACTCCACGGGGTCATCCTCCATGGGGTCATCCTCCAAAGTGTCAAGTACCACGGGGGTCATGCTGCAAGGCGTGTTCCTGATTTATAGCCGATTGAGGCATGAATAGGAGCGGAGAGAGGGAGAGTGGAGATGAAATGAGAGGGAAAGATGGTAGGGAGAGAGAAAGAGGGAGTGAGGGGGAGAGAAGAGAGGAAGAGAGAGAGAAGAGAGGAAGAGAGAGAGAATAGAGGAAGAGAGAGAGAATAGAGGAAGAGAGAATAGAGGAAGAGAGAGAGAATAGAGGAAGAGAGAGAATAGAGGAAGAGAGAGAGAATAGAGGGAGAGAGAATAGAGGAAGAGAGAGAGAATAGAGGGAGAGAGAATAGAGGAAGAGAGAGAGAGAGAGAGAGAGAGAGAGAGAGAGAGAGAGAGAGAGAGAGAGAGAGAGGGAGAGAGAGAGAGAGAGAGAGAGAGAGGAACAAACAGTGATCCAAACTGCTCTCTCGCCTTCGTTCACATAGCTGTTATATGACTATTATTGCATTGCCATTGTTGTTTTTGCTGTTGCTGTTGTTGTCTTTTTTTTACTAGTGTTTTTGTTGACGGTGGTTTCTGTTGTTGTTACAATATCAATAAGCAAATAAGTTGCTAATAAGCCAATTTAAACAAATCAGTTTTAACAAATCGGGCTGATTTCAAGTGACAAGTAACAAGAAAACAAAGATAGAGAATGTAAACAAAACGAAACAAATACACAGTCAACTGACTCCTCCTCCCCCCCCTCCCCCTCCCCCCTCCCCCCCTCCCCCTCCTCCCCCTCCCCCCAGACCTAATTACACCGAATATTCTGGTTGGCTGAGAGATGACGTGACGTCAATACGAAGATCCTTTTCATTGGAGGACGTCAGCCAGACAGAGAGAGTCCTAACCATGAATGCAAAGCTAGAGTTAAAGCTAGAGAGAGAGAGAGAGAGAGAGAGAGAGAGAGAGAGAGAGAGAGAGAGAGAGAGAGAGAGAGAGAGAGAGAGAGAGAGAGAGAGAGAGAGATTGATTATTCAGAATAAAAAAAAGTCTAAGGGCAGGCTTAAGATGATCTGAGGTAGGATAACAGCTCTTGCTTGCAATTTCACTGGACACTTCACTTGACAACCCTAATGAACCCTAGTGTTAGTTACTCATAAAAAAACCAACAAAAGAGAGAGAGAAAAAAAGAGAGAGAGAGAGAGAGAGAGAGAGAGAGAGAGAGAGAGAGAGAGAGAGAGAGAGAGAGAGAGAGAGAGAGAGAGAGAGAGAGAGAGAGAGACCAACTCACGCCAGCCAATCACCAAAGGCCTTTCGCCTTGCGTTGAATTAAATCAGTCCAGCATTTCCAAAGCTCTTCTGAAATCGGAAATTCAACTGAGAATCTATTGCAACGCTACAACCAGCTCCCCAAGACACACTAGACCAGGGCCAACTTTACGTCACATTAGAAGTTTTGGGGGTAAAGATTAATTGGTTTAGGTTAATGACCTGACGAATTTATAAACACATATTTTGTTGGCATTTGGAACAAAGCTTAAACATTTGGAAGTGTATTATAATATGGATGTTTCGATGTATTCTTCACCATCACTAAGAACTGACAAACACAGCAAATTGAAACATTTGAAACTGAGCAAATACTGATTTACCAAATATTTGGATCAAAGCTGTGTCTGGGTACAAGTGACAGGATGAACAACCCAGCGGGTTTTCTTCCTATTGGGGAGTGTTGTACATGCTGCTATGGCGGTGTGTCCACTCACAAGATGAGTGGCGCTGCCCAATACTGTCACTATGGCGGTGTGTCCACTCACAGGATGAGTGGCACTGCCCAATACTGTCACTATGGCGGTGTGTCCACTCACAGGACGAGTGGCGCTGCCCAATACTGTCACTATGGCGGTGTGTCCACTCACAGGATGAGTGGCGCTGCCCAATACTGTCACTATGGCGGTGTGTCCACTCACAGGATGAGTGGCGCTGCCCAATACTGTCACTATGGCGGTGTGTCCACTCACAGGATGAGTGACGCTGCCCAATACTGTCACTATGGCGGTGTGTCCACTCACAGGATGAGTGGCGCTGCCCAATACTGTCACTATGGCGGTGTGTCCACTCACAGGATGAGTGGCACTGCCCAATACTGTCACTATGGCGGTGTGTCCACTCACAGGATGAGTGGCGCTGCCCAATACTGTCACTATGGCGGTGTGTCCACTCACAGGATGAGTGGCGCTGCCCAATACTGTCACTATGGCGGTGTGTCCACTCACAGGATGAGTGGCGCTGCCCAATACTGTCACTATGGCGGTGTGTCCACTCACAGGATGAGTGGCACTGCCCAATACTGTCACTATGGCGGTGTGTCCACTCACAGGATGAGTGGCGCTGCCCAATACTGTCACTATGGCGGTGTGTCCACTCACAGGATGAGTGGCGCTGCCCAATACTGTCACTATGGCGGTGTGTCCACTCACAGGATGAGTGGCGCTGCCCAATACTGTCACTATGGCGGTGTGTCCACTCACAGGATGAGTGGCGCTGCCCAATACTGTCACTATGGCGGTGTGTCCACTCACAGGATGAGTGGCGCTGCCCAATACTGTCACTATGGCGGTGTGTCCACTCACAGGATGAGTGGCGCTGCCCAATACTGTCACTATGGCGGTGTGTCCACTCACAGGATGAGTGGCGCTGCCCAATACTGTCACTATGGCGGTGTGTCCACTCACAGGATGAGTGGCGCTGCCCAATACTGTCACTATGGCGGTGTGTCCACTCACAGGATGAGTGGCGCTGCCCAATACTGTCACTATGGCGGTGTGTCCACTCACAGGATGAGTGGCGCTGCCCAATACTGTCACTATGGCGGTGTGTCCACTCACAGGATGAGTGGCGCTGCCCAATACTGTCACTATGGCGGTGTGTCCACTCACAGGATGAGTGGCGCTGCCCATACTGTCACTATGGCGGTGTGTCCACTCACAGGATGAGTGGCGCTGCCCAATACTGTCACTATGGCGGTGTGTCCACTCACAGGATGAGTGGCGCTGCCCAATACTGTCACTATGGCGGTGTGTTCACTCACAGGATGAGTGGCGCTGCCCAATACTGTCACTATGGCGGTGTGTCCACTCACAAGATGAGTGGCGCTGCCCAATACTGTCACTATGGCGGTGTGTCCACTCACAGGATGAGTGGCGCTGCCCAATACTGTCACTATGGCGGTGTGTCCACTCACAGGATGAGTGGCGCTGCCCAATACTGTCACTATGGCGGTGTGTCCACTCACAGGATGAGTGGCGCTGCCCAATACTGTCACTATGGCGGTGTGTCCACTCACAGGATGAGTGGCGCTGCCCAATACTGTCACTATGGCGGTGTGTCCACTCACAGGATGAGTGGCGCTGCCCAATACTGTCACTATGGCGGTGTGTCCACTCACAGGATGAGTGGCGCTGCCCAATACTGTCACTATGGCGGTGTGTCCACTCACAGGATGAGTGGCGCTGCCCAATACTGTCACTATGGCGGTGTGTCCACTCACAGGATGAGTGGCGCTGCCCAATACTGTCACTATGGCGGTGTGTCCACTCACAGGATGAGTGGCGCTGCCCAATACTGTCACTATGGCGGTGTGTCCACTCACAGGATGAGTGGCGCTGCCCAATACTGTCACTATGGCGGTGTGTCCACTCACAGGATGAGTGGCGCTGCCCAATACTGTCACTATGGCGGTGTGTCCACTCACAGGATGAGTGGCGCTGCCCAATACTGTCACTATGGCGGTGTGTCCACTCACAGGATGAGTGGCGCTGCCCAATACTGTCACTATGGCGGTGTGTCCACTCACAAGATGAGTGGCGCTGCCCAATACTGTCACTATGGCGGTGTGTCCCCTCACAAGATGAGTGGCGCTGCCCAATACTGTCACTATGGCGGTGTGTCCCCTCACAGGATGAGTGGCGCTGCCCAATACTGTCACTATGGCGGTGTGTCCCACTCACAAGATGAGTGGCGCTGCCCAATACTGTCACTATGGCGGTGTGTCCCCTCACAGGATGAGTGGCGCTGCCCAATACTGTCACTATGGCGGTGTGTCCCCTCACAGGATGAGTGGCGCTGCCCAATACTGTCACTATGGCGGTGTGTCCCCTCACAGGATGAGTGGCGCTGCCCAATACTGTCACTATGGCGGTGTGTCCACTCACAGGATGAGTGGCGCTGCCCAATACTGTCACTATGGCGGTGTGTCCACTCACAAGATGAGTGGCGCTGCCCAATACTGTCACTATGGCGGTGTGTCCACTCACAGGATGAGTGGCACTGCCCAATACTGTCACTATGGCGGTGTGTCCACTCACAAGATGAGTGGCGCTGCCCAATACTGTCACTATGGCGGTGTGTCCACTCACAGGATGAGTGGCGCTGCCCAATACTGTCACTATGGCGGTGTGTCCACTCACAGGATGAGTGGCGCTGCCCAATACTGTCACTATGGCGGTGTGTCCACTCACAGGATGAGTGGCGCTGCCCAATACTGTCACTATGGCGGTGTGTCCACTCACAGGATGAGTGGCGCTGCCCAATACTGTCACTATGGCGGTGTGTCCCCTCACAGGATGAGTGGCGCTGCCCAATACTGTCACTATGGCGGTGTGTCCACTCACAAGATGAGTGGCGCTGCCCAATACTGTCACTATGGCGGTGTGTCCACTCACAAGATGAGTGGCGCTGCCCAATACTGTCACTATGGCGGTGTGTCCCCTCACAAGATGAGTGGCGCTGCCCAATACTGTCACTATGGCGGTGTGTCCCCTCACAAGATGAGTGGCGCTGCCCAATACTGTCACTATGGCGGTGTGTCCCCTCACAAGATGAGTGGCGCTGCCCAATACTGTCACTATGGCGGTGTGTCCACTCACAAGATGAGTGGCGCTGCCCAATACTGTCACTATGGCGGTGTGTCCCCTCACAAGATGAGTGGCGCTGCCCAATAAACTCGCCCCTCGGGAAGGGTTGGCCCCCACACACACACTCTCACAACCACAACACGGAAGGGTTGGCCCCCACACACACACACTCTCACAACCACAACACGGAAGGGTTGGCCCCCACACACACACACTCTCACAACCACAACACGGAAGGGTTGGCCCCCACACACACACACTCTCACAACCACAACACGGAAGGGTTGGCCCCCACACACACACACACTCTCACAACCACAACACGGAAGGGTTGGCCCCCACACACACACACTCTCACAACCACAACACGGAAGGGTTGGCCCCCACACACACACACACTCTCACAACCACAACACGGAAGGGTTGGCCCCCACACACACACACTCTCACAACCACAACACGGAAGGGTTGGCCCCCACACACACACACTCTCACAACCCCACAACACGGAAGGGTTGGCCCCCACACACACACACTCTCACAACCACAACACGGAAGGGTTGGCCCCCACACACACACACTCTCACAACCACAACACGGAAGGGTTGGCCCCCACACACACACACTCTCACAACCACAACACGGAAGGGTTGGCCCCCACACACACACACTCTCACAACCACAACACGGAAGGGTTGGCCCCCACACACACACACTCTCACAACCCCACAACACGGAAGGGTTGGCCCCCACACACACACACTCTCACAACCACAACACGGAAGGGTTGGCCCCCACACACACACACTCTCACAACCACAACACGGAAGGGTTGGCCCCCACACACACACACACTCTCACAACCACAACACGGAAGGGTTGGCCCCCACACACACACACTCTCACAACCACAACACGGAAGGGTTGGCCCCCACACACACACACTCTCACAACCACAACACGGAAGGGTTGGCCCCCACACACACACACTCTCACAACCACAACACGGAAGGGTTGGCCCCCACACACACACACTCTCACAACCACAACACGGAAGGGTTGGCCCCCACACACACACACTCTCACAACCACAACACGGAAGGGTTGGCCCCCCCACACACACTCTCACAACCCCACAACTTGAGTGAACATAAACAACACAACTGGGATGCACAGGTTTCGTAGGGTGTTGTATAAATGCTTCATGTATCCTGGCTCTAGAAATTAATTGCAACTTAGAACCGGGGGAACAGACAAACTGAAAGCAAAACCAAAGAAAATAAAACTAAAACAACAAATAATAAACAACATCAATAAAGCAACAGAGGGTTCAAAAAGAGGTCAACTGAGGTCAATTTAACTTCATAAACAAACTCTCCAAAGTCCTCAAATCAATTTTATTGGCAGACTTCAGCAGAATTTTAAAATCTTGCGACGCCAGTCGATGCCTTTATTGGAGAGAATAGGAGCTAACAAGGGGGTGGAAAAGATCTAGCAAGTAGTAAAGAATTTCTATAAGAAAACCCCCGCCTGTTAGAGTATGTGGCCCTGCGGTGTACCTGCCATCACAGTCTCATTACGTGTGACCTGATACACTAGACTGTTACAGTACGCAATGGGCACAGGTACTTTAAACTTACAACGTTTCTCTATAGCATTCGATTTTACAAATTAAACTGAAAAGGAATTTGGGAGGAGGGGGGGGGGAAGAATTATATTAAAGTAGATAACTGTTTTCTAATTTGGTAATTATTAACTGATAAGATATCTGTAAATATTTTTTCAGTAACGTTATGAACAGAAATACGAGGAGACAGCCTGTCACTTATTAAGACCAAGCTTCTTCAGTATTAAACTACGGGCTCACCATAGCCCGTGCTGCTTGGAACTTTGTGTTCCAGGTAGCGAATCTTTAACAACAACAACAACAACATCCTTCAGTAAACAGAAGCAGGGAAAGGGGGGGGGAGGGTGGGTGTCTGCGAGAAAGTGCTAAGCCAGTAGGACTCGACGAGTACAGGAGTACAGGACTCCACAAGTACAAGAGTACAGGAAGTCGATAATCCTTATTTTGAAAGGCAGTTCTCAAAGAACACAGTTTCCACCTGAGAGAGAGGGAACTAATCAGGACACAACAACAAATAACATCTACTAACTGTAGTCCTAACTCACTTCTCCTTCAACAATGAAGGAACTTAAAAATAAATAATTAAGTCCTTAACTAGTAAAAATGGGTTTGTGTATATGCAGTAAAACCACTATTGACATTTTAAAGTTCAATACACCAGGGAAAATAAGTTAATTTTCCATCGACCTTATTCTCAACAGTAAAGTTTCTATATTAACATTTACTGTTGATATAAGTTCCCTTCATTAAGTGACTCATCATTTTATATAACAAAAATTAGCAGTGTATATTTTATACAAGTTCAAGTATGAACTTGAACTCAAGTTCAAGCTGCTCAAAGGGATAGAGCAGCTTAGGCTGTTTCTACCCCCCCCCCCCCTCCCATATTTTATACAAAACTGTTGAAGTGCTGAGGACAATTTATTAAGCACATTTGTTTATAATTTGACAGAAATGCGTTAGCAAAAGAGGAGGGAGCCCAATATAGGATTATTTACAACTAATCTTAATCCTAGGCCTGACAATATGAGAATAAGCTCGATGGGAAATATGCTATTTTTAATGTATTGAATTATGAAGTAAATCAAAGTTTTTATTACGAATGTCTATTGAGAGAACAGGGTTGAACAGTTTAACATCTCCTCCAAATATTACTTCCTGACCTGGGATCGAACCTAGCCGGGTCTAGCATGGGAAGAAATCAAGGCGAGGGGCTCTATTCACTACACCACCTAAAAACAGTGCAAATACCAGAGGGTCGTAGCCAGTGCTTCGGGACATAACTGGAGATGGCCAATAGAAAATCCCCATCATGAAGAGCTTCCACAGCTAGAATTGGAACGCTGTCCCTCCCAGATACATTCTCAAGCCCTTATGTAGTGATCTGTTTGGCTATGAGATTATGTATGCACTCTGCATCTTCTTGCCCCTGTCTTGCCCTTTTCTTTATATCTGTTTCGGTCAGGATTCGTCTCTATATATCTGTCCCTTTCTGTCTTACCCTTTCGTCCTCTCTCTCTCTCTATCCCTCTCTTTCTCTATCTGTCTTTGCCACATAAATCTAAATGGATTTGCTTCGATGCGAAATTCAGTGGCTCACATTTCTCGACTATCCTATTTGTCTAGTCCAGACAAAATACTCGGACTCCAGGAGAGTGGTGGTGGTGATAGTGGTGGTGGTGGTGATAGTGGTGGTGGCAGTGGTGGTGGTGGTAGTGGTGGTGGTGGTAGTGGTGGTGGTGCTAGTGGTGGTGGTGGTGGTAGTGGTGGTGGTGGTAGTGGTGGTGGTGGTAGTGGTGGTGGTGCTAGTGGTGGTGGTGATAGTGGTGGTGGCAGTGGTGGTGGTGGTACTAGTGGTGGTGGTGGTGCTAGTGGTGGTGCTAGTGGTGGTGGTACTAGTTGTAGTGGCAGCAGTGGTGGTAGTGGTGATAGTGGTGGTGGTAGTGGTGGTGGTGCTGGTGGCAGTGATGGTGGTTGCGCTAGTGTGGTGATGGCAGTGGTGGTGCTAGAGGTGGTGGTGCTAGTGGTGGTGGTGCTAGTTGTGGTGGTGCTAGTTGTGGTGGTGCTAGTGGTGGTGGTGCTAGTGGTGGTGGTGCTAGTGGTGGTGGTGCTAGAGGGTGTTCCTATCCCAGTGGTTCTTAACCCGGGGTGCGAGAGATCATCTGAGTAGTGACAGAACACACGTCAAGAACCAAGGGGGCGCTGCGACCTGCAGGGCAGCTGAAGAACCGCTGTTCTTAACTAGTTTAGGACTCGTTAGAGAATACAAGTCTATTTCTTCCTGCTTCTCAGCGTGAAGCATATTAATAACCAGTTAGATTTGCCCTTTTTTGCCCTGGATTAAAGTTATTATCTGACGAGAGAGAGAGAGAGAGAGAGAGAGAGAGAGAGAGAGAGAGAGAGAGAGAGAGAGAGAGAGAGAGAGAGAGGAGGCGATGGGGGTGTCAGAGGCCCGTCTGTGTCGCGGTATCTTCGTCTTCAGGGTGTTCCTCGCCAGCCTTCAGGAGCCATTGGTCCACGTGCTTATGAGCGGCTGTTCCTTATATATGACGCATGCCAGCTGGTGATAAAACGCCCGCTGACAGGGGGCTGACAGGTGTGTGACAGTCCGGTATGGCTGGGAGGTACCAGCCCATCTGTGACGCTGTCAGGTGTGGGTGGGAAAATACTACCTCATCTACGACGCTGCGAGGTGTAGCTGAGCGACACCAGCCCATGTGTGTCGCTCAGCTACAGGTGTGGCTGTCAAGTGTGGCTCACAGGTGTGTCTCTCAGTTGTGACTGTCCTGGATCTCCCGAATCCCCAACAACAACAACAGACCCCAGCGAAACATTTCTCCCGTAAAGAAAAACGCGCCAAAAATTGAATCCGGAATCCGGATCTAAAAAACCCATCGACTCCGCACTCCCTAACAAAACTCCCCCCACCCACACCCCCTTCACATAAAACAACGCCTATCAGGCCCCAATATTTACCTGTCAACTTTGTCAGGTGTATCACCCCGGGGGTGTTCAGGTGTCCCGCTCGAGTTCGTTAAGGCGAAGAGCCGCCCCCGGGGTCGGGTATTTCGGGCGGCCCTCGCGCTAAAAATACGGGGATCTCCGTCGTGGCAGCGTCCGTTATGCCCGAATACACAAAATGCCATAATATTGAATACCGCGGGGAGAAAATATCTCGGAGCAAGGCGTTCAGGTATGCTGGGTGGGAGGGAGGGGGTGATGGGGGGGTGGAAGAGGGGGAAGGAGGGAGGGGTGAGGGGCTAGGAGGGAGCAAGAAGAAGGAGGGAGGGGTGGAGGAGGGGAAAGGTATAACGGAGGGAATAGTGTAGGGAAGAATGAAAGGTAGAGAGAGAGAGAAGTGGGTTAATTGGTGTGTTGGAGGATGGAGCGTTGGAATAGTGAAGAGGAGAACGAGGAAGAGGAAGAGGAGGAGGAGGAAGAAGGAGAGAGAGAGAGAGATCCCACACCAGTAGTCGAATCATAGAGTCAAGAGCCAGTATGACAGAACATTAGAATGTCGGGAAGTGTTGAAAGCACGAGACATAATGGCTGAGAGGTGGGGCCCTAGAGCCAAAGCTCACTCTCTCTATGTAAAGGTGACTATAGATAGGCACACACACACACACACACACACACACACACACACACACACACACACACACACACACACACACACACAGACACACACACACACACACACACACACAGTAAAAATAATTCCGTTCAGACAGTTCTATTTATATAAACTCGGACCCAGAAACGCACTCAGCGGTTACAAATTGACATTTTAACACAGGTTGAGGCTCGCTAATGCCGCTCTGAACGACGCCACCTTGAAGTGACTTCTGAACACGACCACCTAGCAAGCAGACAGCAAAAAAAGTCAACAAAAACAATAAACAAAGGAAGTTGAAATTGTGTTTATGTCACCGAGAGAGAGAGAGAGAGAGAGAGAGAGAGAGAGAGAGAGAGAGAGAGAGAGAGAGAGAGAGAGAGAGAGAGAGAGAGAGAGAGAGAGAGAGACTGAGACTCATAGGATCATTAGAAATATAAACCCGGGTTCGATTCCCGGCCGAGGCAGAAAAAGATGGGCAGAGTTTCTTTCACCTGATGCCTCTATTCACCTACCAGTAAATGGGTCCTTGGGAGGCAGACAGCTGCTACGGCTACATCCTGGCGATGTGTGTGTGTGTGTGTTAGAGAGAAATATATGTACTGTGACATAATAGAGGAATATAGATCGGTTAGAAAGGCAGGGTCCAAGAGCTAATTCCTCGATTTTGCTTGCACATATAGTAAAGAGACAGGAAGCAACAATCACAGAAGGAGAGCACAATCGTGGACGATGGAGTCATAGAGGAGTAATATACATACGGGATCCTCTCGGACGCAGGTTCGAATCCTCATCACGGCCCTTGTGGATTTGTTCATTTGATGCATCACGCTATTGTGATTTCTGTGTGTAATATATACGCCGGCCGGGACCCCCAGCGTTCGGCCACTGAATGGATGAGATACTAGTGGTAATGAATATATGCCCACCACATCCATGTTCTATATGACATATACGACAAGCAACAAAGGGTTCGGAAGTCATTGTATTACACGACTCCCAGTTGGAAAGGCAGCTTCCAGGAGCTAAAGTTCGGTTCTACAAACTCTTAATTGTAATTCACACGAAGGAAACTCCTTCATGATAGTGTTATTAGACTTCTATGACAAACGTAAGACGAGGCAATTACCGAGAAAAATCGCTGTTTTTGTTGTTATAGATTCAGCCACTCGGAACAAGTTCCAAGTAGCACGGGCTATGGTGAGCCCGTAACTTACCTGGCACAGGAGCGGGGCAAGTAGCACGGGCTATGGTGAGCCCGTAGTGGACTTACCTGGCACAGGAGCGGTGCTGTGTCCTTGAAAAAATTGCTAATCTAGTCTAACTATATAGCACTGAGAAGTCCTCAGAGCCTGACTCTGAGGATAGGCTATGAGCTGGGATATGAGGACGGAGTGTAGGAAGAGTGCCCAGCCACTGGACTATCCGGGCTCGAACGCCGAGCCTACAAAAAGCGAGGCCGTCAATTTAACGACCAGCCCAAGTGGATGGAGGAAATGTTCTGTGATCAGATGACGATCGACGGTTCAGTGTCTTCGAAGCATGCCAGGAAGCACTCGACACTGTCGCATATAGGTGACTCCTAGTTAAGCCAGAGACAAGGTAGTGTATTTGGTCAAACATTAAGCTGTATTTGGGAGTATCTAACATATAGAAGACAAAGGGTCATAGTGAGAGGAGCATTATAGACGTAACCAGTTGGTTACTACAAGGGTCGATACTAAGGCCCATCCTCCTTCTAACTGTGAATATCCTGACAGCGACGGCTCGGTTTCAATACTCATAGATAATGCAAACTAATCAGGACAATCAGGATACTGGTGATTGCAAAAGGGATATTTATTGCAGAAATGATCTAGACACATACTCGAGATAGTCTACGTAAACTATGCACATGCATCTTGGACTTTAACCTGAGAACAGCAACAGGACTGAGAAGATCAAAGGGGAAGTTCAGACTACAGGCCAGACAGTTTCTTGAAATAGAAAACGAGAAAGACTTTATTTTTAGTATATTTTCTCCTGCGTGGTCATACATGTATACAATGCTTGGCAGTAGACATAATCCTAAATCTAATGCATGATGCACATATTAACATAACGTGGGTGACCCACGCGAGACTGCCAAACGTTTGTATAGAGCAAGAAACCTTCTGAACGCTCTATATATCACGCACGGGACCCATTCTCCTTAATGCACGCCGTCAGGGCAGGGGAGACGCTTACAAACAATGGCAAAACAAAGGGCTGTAAAGTAGGAACATACATATTTTAGCTACCGCGGAGGACCTGTGTTCTCTACCTATTAGGCACTGTGCCACATGTCCCACGCCAGCCCTGGCACCCCGCGTGTCGGCTGGTGCCAAGGGGAGGGCGTAGGGGAGGGTGAGGGGAGAGTGAGAGGGGAGAGTGAGGGGGAGAGTGAGGGGGGGAGGGTGAGGGTGTATGTGGCTCCGTCATCACTCATTGATACCCAGTGTGCCCACGCTTTCCTGTGCTTGTTTTTGCTTTTATTTTTGTTTTGTTGTGAGATGAGAGAGTGCAAAGCCACGTGTGTGTGTGTGTGTGTGTGTGTGTGTGTGTGTGTGTGTGTGTGTGTGTGTGTGTGTGTGTGTGTGTGTGTGTGTTGTGTGTGTGTGTGTGTGTGTGTGTGTGTGTGTGTGTGTGTGTGTGTGTGTGTGTGTGTGTGTGTGTGTGTGTGTGTGTGTGTGTGTGTGTGTGTGTGTTTGTGTGTGTGTGTGTGTGTGTGTGTGTGTGTGTGTGTGTGTGTGTGTGTGTTTGTGTGTGTGTGTGTGTGTGTGGTGTGTGTGTGTGTGTGTGTGTGTGTGTGTGTGTGTTTGTGTGTGTGTGTGTGTGTGTGTGTGTGTGTGTGTGTGTGTGTGTGTTCTCACCTAGTTATGCTTGCGGAGGTTGAGCTTTGGCTCTTTGGTCCCGCCTCTCAACTGTGTGTGTAAGTGTATTTATCTATCAGTAACTCGGGAGAAACTAGCTCTTTATACGCCCCGCCTACCAGCCTTGTTGTACCTGTTTCGTTACAATTGAACTATTTTGATACTCAATTCCTAAGATGACTCTGATCATAACGTTCTGAGTGGAAGTGATTTCCACAACTTCTTCCTTAAGTGTACTCATCTTGTGGCCCAGTCATACAGGCTACCAGTTATCTTGAGGTTATCTTGAGATGATTTCGGGGCTTTAGTGTCCCCGCGGCCCGGTCCTCGACCAGGCCTCCACCCCCAGGAAGCAGCCCGTGACAGCTGACTAACTCCTAGGTACCTATTTACTGCTAGGTAACAGGGGCATTCAGGGTGAAAGAAACTTTGCCCATTTGTTTCTGCCTCGTGCGGGAATCGAACCCGCGCCACAGAATTACGAGTCCTGCACGCTATCCACCAGGCTACCAGGCCCCCAGTATTTATGTAAATTTCATCGACTCATTTGTGTTTCCAGCTTCGACTAAGATTCTCTGGACCTACTTTCTCTCACTCTAACGAGGCTGTCGTTGTCCCCCCTTGTCTTACTCCCTCTACTCTACTCAGTATGTCGTGACCATGTCCCTTCTATATATTCTCTCCTCTGGGGTTGTGGTATCTAATCTATCTTAATCTATCCTCATAGCTGATATCTCTTAGCTCAGGAACTAATCTTGCTGCAAACCTTTCGATTTTATTTAAACTTATGGTTTTATGCTTCACAAGGCGAGGATTCCAGGCCGGTGCGGCATATTGGAAATATGCAGAAATGTATAAATAGACCTAACCTACCTAACCTACCTAACCTAACCTATCTTAATGTAAACTAAACTAACATAACTAAGTCAATAATTCATGTTCTTAATATAATATAATATTATTTCAAATAAACCAGTTGGAAGCAATTTTTTGAAAATGGCGAAAATCACTCTTTCTGTTAGGCAAATTGGGCCTTGCATATTAGGGCGAATAATGCATTCTGGCTATTAGGTACGACATAGTGGTGTGGTTGGTACTGTACTGGTTACGTCATTATGTATAAGGTCCCCTTATTAGGTCCCCCTATTAGGTCCTCCGTGTATTAGGTACCCCGTGTATTAGGTCCCCGTGCATTAGGTCCCCTTGCGTCAAATTACTGACCCTTCCCAGGATGCAGACCCTCGGCAGATGCCAAACTCCTGGGCACCTATTTACTGTGACATGAACAGAGTCATTACGTAAGAGGAAGCGTGTGTGTTTGTGTGTGTGTGTGCCTATGCATGTGTGTGTGTGTGTGCACGCGCGTGCGTGCATTATGAGGGAGAGGCGTAGGAGTGAGAGGGCTGTGTCAGAATGATTGGCATGTCACCGCCTGCGGGCGGGTTGAGGCTTTTTACCGCATATCTCACCCACCCTCAACGGTGGTGCACTCACATCCACCTAATCCACGCCCACGCCCACGCCCAAGCACGCCAACACTAACCTCTCTCACCCGGTGACGCCGCCGACCCCTCCTCCTTCTCCTCCTCCTCGCCTTCCCTCGCCGCGTAAATACTCGCCCGTGCGTAGCTTGTGGAGAATTCGCAGAATTCCGCGTGGCGTGGGAGGCGCTTCCCTTAGACCCAAGTCGCCAGGCTCCTCCAGTGTGTACTTCGCTTCCCCAAGATGCTGCGGATGCCATTCCGTATATGGGCAATGATCAGAAGCCGTGGCTGACAGTGACACACGTGTCTCCCCTCTCCTCCCCTACACACACACACACACACACACACACACACACACACACACACACGTACACACACATATGCACATAGGAAATGTATATGTTTATCTCTCAGAATGCTTGGTAATATGTTTATTGTTTGTGATGTGTGTCTATGTATGTATTAACACGATGTACTGAACGAGGTGAGAATAGCTTGAGCTACCTCATCCCTTTGTGTGTATTTTACCTCAATAAACTTATTTCAATTTCAATTTTCAATTTCACACACACACACACACACACACACACACACACACACACACACACACACACACACACACACACACACACACACACACACACACACGCACACACACACACAAAGCGTTATATGACAAAGAGTGCTGGGAAGACGGGACACCACGAGCGTAGCTCTCATCCTGTAACTACACTTAGGTAATTACACTTAGGTAATTACACACACACACCCTGCGGGGTCTGGTAGCTGAGCGGACAGCGCGCAGGGCTCGTAATTCTGTGGCCCCTGGTTTGCTTCCAAGTCCAGGCAGAAACAAATGGGCAAAGTTTGTTTCACCCTGGTGCCCTACTCCCCCCCCTGGTTACCTAGCAGTAAATAGGTACCTGGGAGTTAGACGGTTGTTACGGAGCTGCTTCCTGGGTGCGTGTGTGTGGGGGGGGGGGGGGAATAGTTAGTAGTTAGTTACAGTTGATTGATTGACCGTTGAGAGGCGGGCCGAAAGAGCAGAGCTCAACCCCCGCAAGAACAACTAGGTGAACACACACACACACACACACACATGAGTCACACATCCCTCGACACATTCTTGAAACCTGTTTGGACACATTGTTGGCATCTGGCTGTCCCCTCCCTCCCCCTCTTCCCCTCTCTCTCTCCCTCCCCTCCCTTCCCCTCACCCCTCCCACTCCCACCCTCCCTCCCACCCCCCTCATATAGTTATGACGTCACATTCAGATTTGACCAATGAGATAACCAACTTGCTCGCGCCTAGCTAATTTAGGCTACACTATTTATAGCTGTGATTGTATAGGAATTTTTAGGTTTCATTCAGTAGAATTATTTGTTATTAAATAATAATAATAATAATGATAATTATTATTTAAACTATTATTATCATTCTGGTTAATAAATATTAATAAAATAATATGAATAATTTAATTAATAAATTTAATTAAATGATTTAATTAATAATTTAATGTTAATAATAACGATAATAATTGAGGTAATTAACATAATGATCAGACTTATTATTGGTAGAAGAAGCTATACCAAATTATAGAAGCAATAGAAAAATATTTAGAATTATAGATTTTGATGTACTGATGTATATACGAGCAATTCTACTGATACCTAGAATCATCTAACGGTCATTCAACACCAAGTACTAATTAATTAATTAATTAATTAATTAATTAATTAATTAATTAATTAATTAAAGCCTGAATAATTTGTATACAACAATATCTTATGAATCATGAGATCTGAATGTATATTGTCACTGCAGTTTAAATGAAGATAATTTTGATTTGTTTTTTGGTTAAATTCCCCCCTCCCCCTCTAAAAAGGAGTCAATTCGTTGCAGTAATCTGGCAATGTTGCAAATAGTCAGTTGGTTACAAAGGGCGCAATACTCCCGCTGACAATGACAAGTGTGTGTGTGTGTGTTGTCACTCGGAGTAATTCCACGAATGCCAACTCCGAGTAATTGGGTGATTAGTCTCAGCAGCAATTATCTGCAGAAATGATAATTATATAATTAAACTCGAGAGAAATGATTCGTTGCGTACGGCTGGTGACTCAATTATGTGAAGTGTTGCGTGATTCGCCAGTCAGTCCCGTATCGTCGCCATTTGACGCTCAGGAAATAATGCAGATTTGGCTGATTAGGACGGGACTACCACACACGGTACTACACTCTACTACTACACTACTACTTCAGGAATCTGTACACTAGTTGATTGACAGTTGAGAGGCGGGACCAAAGAGCCAAAGCTCAACCCCCGCAAGCACAACTAGGTGAGTACTCTAGGCCCTAGAGTGTACGTATATAGAATTATTTGTTATTAAATAATAATAATAATTATTATTATTTAAACTATTATTATCATTCTGGTTAATAAATATGAATTAATTTTTCTACCAATAATAAGTCTGATCATTATATTAATTACTTCAATTATTATCGTTATTATTAACAACATTTTTAATTCAATTATTCATATTATTTAATCTCATGATTCATAAGATATTGTTGTATACAAAATATTCAGGCTTGAATTAATTAATTAATTAATTAATTAATTAATTAATTAATTAATTAATTAATTAATTAATTGCCCACTGCCTTATAAGCCATTGTTGGGGGGTCAGCGCTCCCCCGAAGTCTCCCCTGAACCTTCCCTTGGGGGGCGGGGGGGATATGACGACTCCAGCTGTTGTTGTTGTTGTTTTAGATTCAGGTACTGGAAACAAAAAGTTCCAAGTAGCACGGGAAATGGTGAGCCCATAGTGGACTTACCTGGCACAGGAGCGGGGGCTGTAACTTGGATCCAGCGGTAGTTGTTGTTTTAGATTTAACGACTCGGAACGAAGTGTCCATGTAGCACGCGCTATGGTGAGCCCGTAAGACTCCAGCTGTGTAAGCGAGCCTTCATATAGTAGGCTGATATGACGCTGTCATTCCAGTAATGAAAGATCGTTGATGGAGTGAGGTTCCCTGTCTCTCTCTCTCTCTCGATTGATTGATGAAGATTAAGCCACCCAAAAGGCGGCACGGGCATGAATAGCCCGTTAGTGGTGGCCCTTTTGAGCTTTACCAGTATCAATAGATGATACTGGAGATCTGTGGAGGTGCGACTGCACCCTGCGTGACGGGAGATGTCTCTCGTGTCTCTCATACATAACCGAATATTGCTAGAAATATTCACAACACAACCGGTTGTGCCCAGAGAATGTGAGGCAGGCCTCGGGGAGGAGTGACTCTGTGCCACACAAGCAACCACAACCACGCCTATTAATTTCCTCTATGTATATTTTCTTCCTCCTCTTAAAGGAATTGGGGAAGTTTGTATTAATAACCGAGCGTCCCGGGGGCAAAAATGTAAATGTAATTTATATGATAAAAAAAATGTAATATTCAGGAGCCAAATTTGCTACTTGGCATCACTAGCAAGACGATGGAGGAAAACTGGACTTTTTTTTCCAGATAACCTTTTTTTTTTTGTAATGTTTTAGCTCTATTTTGTTCAGGGATTGTCAAAAGGAGGCTCAGTAGTGGGAGGAAATACCCGTCAACCAACCTGCCCTTCTCTCTCTCTCTCTCTTTCTCTGCCTCTCTCTCTCGCTCTGTCTCTCTCTCTTTCTCTGCCTCTCTCTCTCTCGCTCTGTCTCTCTCTCTCTCTCTCTGCTTTTATTTCTTTTCAATCACCGGGACTTTTTAGAGTAATTAACAATAGAATGACATTTGGATCATAGCGTGGTGTCCTGAGAACTACTCTTACTAACACAAGAGGTCAACACAAGAGGTCAACACAAGAGGCAAGAGGTCAACACAAGAGGCAAGAGGTCAACACAAGAGGTCAACACAAGAGGCAAGAGGTCAACACAAGAGGCAAGAGGTCAACACAAGAGGTCAACACAAGAGGTCAACACAAGAGGTCAACACAAGAGGTCAACACAAGAGGTCAACACAAGAGGTCACACAAGAGGCAAGAGGTCAACACAAGAGGCAAGAGGTCAACACAAGAGGC
>NW_025568954.1:0-30375 GCF_020424385.1 Procambarus clarkii
GTGTTGTGAGTGGTGGCGGGTGTGTTGTGTTGTGAGTGGAGGCGGGTGTGTTGTGTTGTGAGTGGAGGCGGGTCTGTATGTGTGTGAGTGGAGGCGGGTGTGTTGTGTTGTGAGTGGAGGCGGGTGTGTTGTGTTGTGAGTGGAGGCGGGTGTGTTGTGTTGTGAGTGGAGGCGGGTGTGTTGTGTTGTGAGTGGTGGCGGGTGTGTTGTGTTGTGAGTGGAGGCGGGTGTGTTGTGTTGTGAGTGGAGGCGGGTGTGTTGTGTTGTGAGTGGAGGCGGGTGTGTTGTGTTGTGAGTGGTGGCGGGTGTGTTGTGTTGTGAGTGGAGGCGGGTGTGTTGTGTTGTGAGTGGAGGCGGGTGTGTTGTGTTGTGAGTGGAGGCGGGTGTGTTGTGTTGTGAGTGGTGGCGGGTGTGTTGTGTTGTGAGTGGTGGCGGGTGTGTTGTGTTGTGAGTGGAGGCGGGTGTGTTGTGTTGTGAGTGGAGGCGGGTGTGTTGTGTTGTGAGTGGAGGCGGGTGTGTTGTGTTGTGAGTGGAGGCGGGTGTGTTGTGTTGTGAGTGGAGGCGGGTGTGTTGTGTTGAGTGGAGGCGGGTGTGTTGTGTTGTGAGTGGTGGCGGGTGTGTTGTGTTGTGAGTGGTGGCGGGTGTGTTGTGTTGTGAGTGGAGGCGGGTGTGTTGTGTTGTGAGTGGTGGCGGGTGTGTTGTGTTGTGAGTGGTGGCGGGTGTGTTGTGAGTGGTGGCAGGTGTGTTGTGTTGTGAGCGGTGGTGGGTTTGTTGTGTTGTGAGCGGTAGCGGGTGTGTTGTGAGTGGTGGTGGGTGTGTTGTGTTGTGAGTGGTGGCGGGTGTGTTGTGTTGTGAGTGGTGGCGGGTGTGTTGTGTTGTGAGCGGTAGCGGGTGTGTTGTGAGTGGTGGCGGGTGTGTTGTGTTGTGAGTGGTGGTGGGTGTGTTGTGTTGTGAGTGGTGATGGGTGTGTTGTGTTGTGAGTGGTGCCGGGTGTGTTGTGTTGTGAGTGGTGGCGGGTGTGTTGTGTTGTGAGTGGTGGTGGATGTGTTGTGAGTGGTGGCAGGTGTGTTGTGTTGTGAGCGGTGGTAGGTGTGTTGTGTTGTGAGCGGTAGCGGGTGTGTTGTGAGTGGTGGTGGGTGTGTTGTGTTGTGAGTGGTGGCGGGTGTGTTGTGTTGTGAGTGGTGGCGGGTGTGTTGTGTTGTGAGCGGTAGCGGGTGTGTTGTGAGTGGTGGCGGGTGTGTTGTGTTGTGAGTGGTGGCGGGTGTGTTGTGTTGTGAGCGGTAGCGGGTGTGTTGTGAGTGGTGGTGGGTGTGTTGTGTTGTGAGTGGTGGCGGGTGTGTTGTGTTGTGAGTGGTGGCGGGTGTGTTGTGTTGTGAGCGGTAGCGGGTGTGTTGTGAGCGGTGGCGGGTGTGTTGTGTTGTGAATGGTGGCGGGTGTGTTGTGTTCTGAGCGGTGGCGTGTGTGTTGTGAGTGGTGGTGGGTGTGTTGTGTTGTGAGCGGTGGTGGGTGTGTTGTGTTGTGAGTGGTGGTGGGTGTGTTGTGTTCTGAGCGGTGGCGGGTGTGTTGTGTTCTGAGCGGTGGTGGGTGTGTTGTGTTGTGAGCGGTGGTGGGTGTATTGTGTTGTGAGCGGTGGTGGGTGTATTGTGTTGTAAGTGGTGGTGGGTGTCTTGTGAGTGGTGGTGGGTGTGTTGTGAGTGGTGGCGGGTGTGTTGTGTTGTGAGCGGTGGTGGGTGTGTTGTGTTGTGAGTGGTGGTGGGTGTGTTGTGTTGTGAGCGGTGGCGGGTGTGTTGTGTTGTGAGCGGTGGCGGGTGTGTTGTGTTGTGAGTGGTGGTGGGTGTGTTGTGAGTGGTGGTGGGTGTGTTGTGGCAGAGTGGTGGCGGGTGTGTTGTGTTTTGAGCGGTGGCAGGTGTGTTGTGAGTGATGGCGGGTGTGTTGTGTTGTGAGCCTGTTACGGACCCGAGCCCGACGTCCGAGCACGGAGCAGTGACGACCGCGCCATCTGTGGGTCAGCTCCCGATACCCCCCTCCAAATGGACGGCGGCATTAAGTGAGGACAGGAAATACCAGCCACAAGGGCCAGTTTCAAATCCTGATTAGCTCATAACACAGCCGCTGCTGACCTCTGGTGAGGTGACGCTCAGACAGCAACGCCATCTATGGACTGGATAGGTGGGCGTTTGGGTCTGAGCCGGTAAGTGACATGCCCTAGTGTGTCTCTTTTATTGATGACGTGTCTGCTTACAGAGTCGACCACTGACTGCAGTTATGGAAGTTGAGTCAGTCTACCCAAGGCAGCCGTCTCGTCACCACGTATTTGCTGCAGCAGCTGTGAGTCGCCCCCCGGATGAACACTGTGGTGTTACCCTGCCTGTGAAGCGGCAGTTGAAGGATTGTCATACCCGGGACTGACTGGTGGAGACGCTTAACCACTGGGGAGTTGTGGCAAGGAGAGTGATCTGTGGTATCACACGAGGCTCCTGACTAGGGTTCGCTACCTTAGTAATCGATCGTGGACTGGCCTAACCAGCGTCGCTGATTTGGAACCTGCCAGCTATTTGCTGGACTCGTGGTTGACGGCCTCCACGACGGTGCCCCCAGTGGAACTGTGTTTTGGCTGGCCTGTGGTCAGGGTAGACTCAAGATTCTCGAAGGATTCGTCGTGAGACCACAAGAGCACCTGGAACTTAGCATCGTGAGCACCGTGAAGATCCAGAGTCTTCAGAGGAAGACAACCGTATAGATAATAGTGTTTATTCCCCCCCCCCCCCTGTGTAATCTTCTTATATATATTTATTGGTGAAGGTGTTAATTATAATATTAAGTTTTTGCCTTTCTTTCCCTTCCCCTTTTAATTTACTTGCGTTACGGATCACATCCCTTGAAAGCCACTACTGGCTTGGGGCCGGATACCCTCCCTCTAACAACATCAGAGTAAGAACCCGGTTGCGTCCGAATAGGGCCGTAACAGAGCCGTAGCGGGTGTGTTGTGTTGTGAGTGGTGGAGGGTGTGTTGTGTTGTGAGTGGTGGTAGGTGTGTTGTGTTGTGAGTGGTGGGTGTGTTGTGTTGTGAGCGGTGGCGGGTGTGTTGTGAGTGGTGGTGGGTGTGTTGTGTTGTGAGTGGTGGCAGGTGTGATGTGTTGTGAGTGGTGGCAGGTGTGTTGTGTTGTGAGTGGTGGCAGGTGTGTTGTGTAGTGAGTGGTGGGTGTGTTGTGTTGTGAGTGGTGGTGGGTGTGTTGTAAGTGGTGTCAGGTGTGTTGTGTTGTGTGTGGTGGTGGGTGTGTTGTGTTGTGAGTGGTGGTGGGTGTGTTGTGTGTGGTGGCGGGTGTGTTGTGTTGTGAGCGGTGGTGGGTGTGTTGTGTTGTGAGCGGTGGTGGGTGTGTTGTGTTGTGAGCGGTGGTGGGTGTGTTGTGAGTGGTGACGGGTGTGTTGTGTTGTGAGTAGTGACGGGTGTGTTGTGTTGTGAGTGGTGACAGGTGTGTTGTGTTGTGAGTGGTGGCAGGTGTGTTGTGTTGTGAGTGGTGGCGGGTGTGTTGTGTTGTGTGTGGTGGCGGGTGTGTTGTGAGTGGCGGCGGGTGTGTTGTGTTGTGAGTGGTGGCGGGTGTGTTGTGTTGTGAGTGGTGGCGGGTGTGTTGTGTTGTGTGTGGTGGCGGGTGTGTTTTGTTGTGAGTGGTGACGGGTGTGTTGTGTTGTGTGTGGTTGCGGGTGTGTTGTGAGTGGTGGCGGGTGTGTTGTGTTGTGAGTGGTGGCGGGTGTGTTGTGTTGTGAGTGGTGGCAGGTGTGTTGTGTTGTGAGTGGTGGCGGGTGTGTTATGTTGTAAGTGGTGGCGGGTGTGTTGTGTTGTAAGTGGTATCGGGTGTGTTGTGTTGTGAGTGGTGGCAGGTGTGTTGTGTTGTGTTGTGAGTGATGGCGGGTGTGTTGTGTTGTAAGTGATGGTGGGTGTGATGTGTTGTGTTGTGTGTGGTATCGGGTGTGTTGTGTTGTAAGTGGTGGCGGGTGTGTTGTGTTTTGTGTGGTGGCGGGTGTGTTGTGTTGTGAGCTGTGGCAGGTGTGTTGTGTTGTGAGTGGTGGCGGGTGTGTTGTGTTGTAAGGGGTGGCAGGTGTGTTGTGTTGTGAGTGGTGGCGGGTGTGTTGTGTTGTGAGTGGTGGCGGGTGTGTTGTAAGTGGTGCGCGGGTGTGTTGTGTTGTGAGTGGTGGCAGGTATGTTGTGTTGTGAGTGGTAGCGGGTGTGTTGTGTTGTGAGTGGTGACGGGTGTGTTGTGTTGTGTGTAGTGGTGGGTGTGTTGTGTTGTGAGCGGTGGTGGATGTGTTGTGTTGTGAGCGGTGGTGGGTGTGTTGTGAGTGGTGACGGGTGTGTTGTGTTGTGAGTGGTGGCGGGTGTGTTGTGTTGTGAGTGGTGACGGGTGTGTTGTGTTGTGAGTGGTGACGGGTGTGTTGTGTTGTGAGTGGTGGCAGGTGTGTTGTGTTGTGAGTGGTGGCGGGTGTGTAGTGTTGTGTGTGGTGGCGGGTGTGTTGTGAGTAGTGGTGGGTGTGTTGTGTTGTGAGTGGTGGTGGGTGTGTTGTGTTGTGAGTGGTGGCGGGTGTTTTGTGTTGTGTGTGGTGGCGGGTGTGATTTGTTGTGAGCGGTGGCGGGTGTGTTGTGTTGTGTGTGGTAGTGGGTGTGTTGTGTTGTAAGTGGTGGCGGGTGTGTTGTGTGTGGTGGCGGGTGTGTTGTGTTGTGTTGTGTTGTGTGTGGTGGCGGGTGTGTTGTGTTGTGAGTGGTGGCGGGTGTGTTGTGTTGTGAGTGGAGGCGGGTGTGTTGTGTTGTGAGTGGAGGCGGGTGTGTTGTGTTGTGAGTGGTGGCGGGTGTGTTGTGTTGTGAGTGGAGGCAGGTGTGTTGTGTTGTGAGTGGTGGTGGGTGTGTTGTGAGTGGTGGCGGGTGTGTTGTGTTGTGAGTGGAGGGGGTGTGTTGTGTTGTGAGTGGAGGCGGGTGTGTTGTGTTGTGAGTGGTGGCGGGTGTGTTGTGTTATGAGTGGTGGCGGGTGTGTTGTGATGTGAGTGGAGGCGGGTGTGTTGTGTTGTGAGTGGAGGCGGGTGTGTTGTGTTGTGAGTGGTGGTGGGTGTGTTGTGTTGTGAGTGGTGGCGGGTGTGTTGTGTTGTGAGCGGTAGCGGTTGTGTTGTGTTGTGAGTGGTGGCGGGTGTGTTGTGTTGTGAGTGGTGGCGGGTGTGTTGTGTTGTGAGTGGTGGTGGGTGTGTTGTGTTGTGAGTGGTGGAGGGTGTGTTGTGTTGTGAGTGGAGGCGGGTGTGTTGTGTTGTGAGTGGAGGCGGGTGTGTTGTGTTGTGAGTGGTGGTGGGTGTGTTGTGTTGAGAGCGGTAGCGAGTGTGTTGTGTTGTGTGTGGTGGCAGGTGTGTTGTGTTGTGAGAGGTGGCAGGTGTGTTGTGTTGTGAGAGGTGGCAGGTGTGTTGTGCTGTGAGAGGTGGCAGGTGTGTTGTGTTGTGAGAGGTGGCAGGTGTGTTGTGTTGTAATTGGTGGCGGGTGTGTTGTGTTGTGAGTGGTGGCGGGTGTGTTGTGAGTGGTGGCGGGTGTGTTGTGTTGTATGTGATGTCGGGTGTGTTGTGTTGTGAGAGGTGGCAGGTGTGTTGTGTTTTGAGTGGTGGCGGGTGTGTTGTGTTGTGAGTGGTGGTAGTTGTGTTGTGTTGTGAGCGGTGGCGGGTGTGTTGTGTTGTGAGCGGTGGCGTGTGTGTTGTGTTTTGTGCAGTGGCGGGTGTGTTGTGTTGTGAGCGGTGGCGTGTGTGTTGTGTTTTGTGCAGTGGCGGGTGTGTTGTGTTGTGAGTAGTGGCGGGTGAGTTGTGTTGTGTGTGGTGGCAGGTGTGTTGTGTTGTGTGTGGTGGCGGGTGTGTTGTGTTGTGAGTGGTGGCGGGTGTGTTGTGTTGTGAGCGGTGTCGGGTGTGTTGTGTTATGTGTGGTGGCGGGTGTCTTGTGTTGTGAGTGGTGGCAGGTGTGTTTTGTTGTGAGCGGTGGCGGGTGTCTTGTGTTGTGAGTGGTGGCGGGTGTGTAGTGTTGTGAGCGGTGGCGGGTGTGTTGTGTTGTGAGTGGTGGCAGGTGTGTTTTGTTGTGAGCGGTGGCGGGTGTGTTGTGTTGTGAGTGGTGGCGGGTGTGTTGTGTTGAGTGGTGGCGGGTGTGTTGTGTTGTGAGCGGTGGCGGGTGTGTTATGTTGTGAGCAGTGGCGGGTGTGTTGTGTTGTGAGTGGTGGTGGGTGTGTTGTGTTGTGAGTGGTGGCGGGTGTGTTGTGTTGTGAGCGGTGTCGGGTGTGTTGTGTTATGTGTGGTGGCGGGTGTGTTGTGTTGTGAGTGGTGGTGGGTGTGTTGTGTTGTGAGTGGTGGTGGGTGTGTTGTGTTGTGTGTGGTGGCAGGTATGTTGTGTTGTGAGCGGTGGTGGGTGTGTTGTGAGTGGTGGCGGGTGTGTTGTGTTGTGAGTGGTGGTGGGTGTGTTGTGTTGTGTACTCACCTAGTTGTACTCACCTAGTTGTGCTTGCGGGGGTTGAGCTCTGGCTCTTTGGTCCCGCCTCTCAACTGTCAATCAACAGGTGTACAGATTCCTGAGCCTATTGGGCTCTATCATATCTACACTTGAAACTGTGTATGGAGTCAGCCTCCACCACATCACTTCCTAATGCATTCCATTTGTCAACCACTCTGACACTAAAAAAGTTCTTTCTAATATCTCTGTGGCTCATTTAAGCACTCAGTTTCCACCTGTGTCCCCTAGTGCGTGTGCCCCTTGTGCTAAACAGCCTGTCTTTATCAATCCTGTCAATTCCCTTGAGGATCTTGAATGTGGTGATCATGCCCCCCCTAACTCTTCTGTCTTCCGACGAAGTGAGGTTTAATTCCCGTAGTCTCTCCTCGTAGCTCATACCTCTCAGGTCGGGTACTAGTCTGGTGGCAAACCTTTGAACCTTTTCCATTTTAGTCTTATGCTTGACTAGATATGGACTCCATGCTGGTGCCGCATACTCCAGGATTGGTCTGACATATGTGGTATATAATGTTCTGAAAGATTCCTTACACAAGTTTCTAAAGGCCTGTGTGTGGTGGCGGGTGTGTTGTGTTGCGTGTGGTGGCGGGTGTGTTGTGTTGTGAGTGGTGGCGGGTGTGTTGTGTTGTGAGTGGTGGCGGGTGTGTTGTGTTGTGAGTGGTGGCGGGTGTGTTGTATTGTGAGTGGTGGCGGGTGTGTTGTGTTGTGAGCGGTGGTGGGTGTGTTGTGTTGTGAGCGGTGGCGGGTGCGTTGTGAGTGGTGGCGGGTGTGTGTTGTGAGCGGTGGTGGGTGTGTTGTGTTGTGAGCGGTTGCGGGTGTGTTGTGTTGTGAGTGGTGGTGGGTGTGTTGTGAGTGGTGGCGGGTGTGTTGTATTGTGAGTGGTGGCAGGTGTGTTGTGTTGTGAGTGGTGGCAGGTGTGTTGTGTTGTGAGTGGTGGCAGGTGTGTTGTGTTGTGTGTGGTGGTGGGTGTGTTGTGTTGTGAGTGGTGGCAGGTGTGTTGTGTTTTGTGTGGTGGCGGGTGTGTTGTGTTGTGAGTGGTGGTGGGTGTGTTGTGTTGTGAGTGGTGGCGGGTGTGTTGTGTTGTGAGCGGTGGCGGGTGTGTTGTATTGTGTTTGGTGGCGGGTGTGTTGTGTTGTGAGTGTTGGTGGGTGTGTTGTGTTGTTAGCGGTGGCGGGTGTGTTGTATTGTGTGTGGTGACAGGTTTGTTGTGTTGTGAGTGTTGGTGGGTGTGTTGTGTTGTTAGCGGTGGATGGTGTGGGGTGTTGTGAGCGGTGGCGGGTGTGTTGTGTGCGGTGGCTGGTGTGGGGTGTTGTGTGTGGTGGCAGGTGTGTTGTGTTGTGAGTGGTGGCGGGTGTGTTGTGTTGTGAGCGGTGGATGGTGTGGGGTGTTGTGATACACGGTACACGTGCCACGCCCTTCCTCAGTTTCTGTAGGTTCCCCTGAAACAGGGATGGTCCGGGATGGGTGGGCCTTGGATGGTGGACCTGAGGGATCTGGGGTGTCCGAGGGCTGGGAGGATCTGGTCTGAGAAGGGAGGTGGAGGAGTGAGAACATGGGGGGGGGGGTGAAAGAAGGAGAAGAGAAGGCTTGGGGAGTGGAGGAGACGGGGAGGCTTGGTGGGGTGATAAGGGGATGCTTGGGGAAGGGGTACATGAGGAGGGAAGTCTTGGGAGATGGAGGGGGGGGGGGAGTTTGGGCTCGCGGTGGGAGGGGCTGAAAATGAGGGAGGGCGTTGGGTTTTGGGGTGGGGGAGAAAGGAAGGCTTAGGGAATTGGGGTGGAATGGAGGGCTTGGGGGTAGGGGATATCAGAGGGCATGGGGGAGATGCGATGTCTAAGGGGAGGGGGACAAGGGAGGTTCTGGGTAGTGTGCGGCTGGTGCCCTTGGTGGGCACAATGGGGGGGGGGGGGGAGCTGGCAGGACGTCTATTAGGTGGAAGGTAGGGTTAGTGCTTATCTCATTGTGGCTGTTGATCTGCCTGTGGGGGGTTCCCCACTTCCCTCTGGGATTGTAGAATTTGGGATTGTCGTTCCCTGATTCCTTTCTTTCTCCCTGCGCTCCATTCTCGCATCTGCTGCCCTAATTCTCTCGTCCCTTGTCATATTCCTCTGCATTAATACTTTTTTGAATTTCAGTATATATTTTTTGAATTTCAGTATATTTGCTAGTCTGCTCTTCCTTGCTAATAGGTCCTCTTTTGTGTTCTCGCTTCAATATTTTGGTCAGCCCTCTCCATTTTTACCCCTTTAGGGATCTCATTAACTTCATTTTTGTCTCTCCACTCTGCTGGACTGGACCCCGTTTCCTCCTTAATGCCTACTATTACTATTGCTCTTTTTTGCTCTATCAGCCAGCTAGTACATCTAGCTGCTTTCTGAGAAGAAGCCACTTCCATGGCAACTTCCCTTAATGCAGACCTAGCTTCAGGGTTCTTTTTAAAGAATTCTGCAAATGAGGGTTGTTTTGTAGAAGCCCCCTCGATAGGAACATTACCATCTCCTTGAGGGATGGTTTTTGTCTGGTATTGGGAGGATTCTCTTTCAGGCTACTTATTGGGTATCGAGGAGATACTGGGTATCTCTTCGCTCTTCCTCGATGAGAGTTAATAATGAGCATGAAGGTGAACCTCTCATGGTGGTGTAAAAGGATTTGGCTGTGTTCCCTCGTTTTCTGGTCAAAGTAAATAAGATGAGTTGAGAGAAAGTAGTGAAGGGTAGAGCAGCAGTAGCGTCCGCCAAGCATAGCATGAGAGCAGTGTACCGTACCGTACCATTGTTAGTTATAAAACTGAGGGGTTTATAACTAACACTGAGGTTATTTAAGAGAGCTAGTCAGCCAGACTTAGGGAGAGAGAGAGAGCACGAGAGAGATAGAGACGCCTTCCACTCATCCACCTACTCATCCTGCACTTAGCTGTGGAGAGAAAGAGAAAGGGAGTGAGAGAGAGAGAGAGAGAGAGAGAGAGAGAGAGAGAGAGAGAGAGAGAGAGAGAGAGAGAGAGAGTGTGTGAGTGAGTGTGTGTGTGCAAATGAGAGTAATAGTCGGTTAACAAATTATGATATATAATATCTATATCTATATCTATTATATAAAATATAATAGATATTATAAAATATAATATATCTATATCTATATAATAAATTTTCTCTAATTTTTTTTATGAAATGATAAAGCTACCCATTTCATTATACATGAGGTCAATTTTTTTTATTGGAGTTAAAATTAACGTAGATATATGACCGAACCTAACCAACCCTACCTAACCTAACCTAACCTATCTTTATAGGTTAGGTTAGGTTAGGTAGCCGAAAAAGTTAGGTTAGGTTAGGTTAGGTAAGTTAGGTAGTCGAAAAACAATTCATGAAAACTTGGCTTATTAGGCAAATCGGGCCTTGCATAGTAGGCTGAGAATTGCGTTCAGGCTACTAGGTACGACATATATATATATATATATATATGTCGTACCTAGTAGCCAGAACGCACTTCTCAGCCTACTATGCAAGGCCCGATTTGCCTAATAAGCCAAGTTTTCATGAATTAATTGTTTTTCGACTACCTAACCTACCTAACCTAAACTAACCTAACCTTTTCAGCTACCTAACCTAACCTAACCTATAAAGATAGGTTAGGTTAGGTTAGGTAGGGTTGGTTAGGTTTGGTCATATATCTACGTTAATTTTAACTTCAATAAAAAAATATTGACCTCATACATAACGAAATGGGTAGCTTTATCATTTCATAAGAAAAAAAATACAGAAAATATATTAATTCATGAAAACTTGGCTTATTAGGCAAATTGGGCCTTGCATAGTAGGCATAGAAGTGAGTTCTGGCTACTAGGTACGACATATATATATATATATATATATATATATATATATATATAATCTTTGGACAACACCCACCAGTGGGCCTCGAACCCAGAAAGCACAACTACCTTCCAGTAGCTGCCATAACTAGTACGCTTTAACCCACTACACCATCAGACCCTACAAAAGAAGTAGAGACTTCGAGATAAATATACACCTCAAATATCTCCACTTCCCGAGGGCACTAGACAAGTGTGAGGTTATTCTACGTTTTTCATCAAGCCACTGTCAATGTGAGAGAACTCGTGTCCATGCTATAAGCCTATACTTGCATAAACCACAAGTGAAGATTAACAATCTTTGGATAACACCCACCAGTGGGCCTCGAACCCAGAAAGCACAACTACCTTCCAGTAGCTGCCATAACTAGTACGCTTTAACCCACTACACCATCAGACCCTACAAAAGAAGTAGAGACTTCGAGATATATATACACCTCAAATATCTCCACTTCCCGAGGGCACTAGACAAGTGTGAGGTTACTCTGCGTTTTTCATCAAGCCACTGTCAATGTGAGAGAACTCGTGTCCATGCTATAAGCCTATACTTGCATAAAACACAAGTGAAGATTAACAATCTTTGGACAACACCCACCAGTGGGCCTCGAACCCAGAAAGCACAACTACCTTCCAGTAGCTGCCATAACTAGTACGCTTTAACCCACTACACCATCAGACCCTTCCAAAGAAGTAGAGACTTCGAGATATATATACACCTCAAATATCTCCACTTCCCGAGGGCACTAGACAAGTGTGAGGTTACTCTGCGTTTTTCATCAAGCCACTGTCAATGTGAGAGAACTCGTGTCCATGCTATAAGCCTATACTTGCATAAACCACAAGTGAAGATTAACAATCTTTGGACAACACCCACCAGTGGGCCTCGAACCCAGAAAGCACAACTACCTTCCAGTAGCTGCCATAACTAGTACGCTTTAACCCACTACACCATCAGACCCTACAAAAGAAGTAGAGACTTCGAGATATATATACACCTCAAATATCTCCACTTCCCGAGGGCACTAGACAAGTGAGAGGTTACTATACGTTTTTTCATCAAGCCACTGTCAATGTGAGAGAACTCGTGTCCATGCTATAAGCCTATACTTGCATAAACCACAAGTGAAGATTAACAATCTTTGGACAACACCCACCAGTGGGCCTCGAACCCAGAAAGCACAACTACCTTCCAGTAGCTGCCATAACTAGTACGCTTTAACCCACTACACCATCAGACCCTACAAAAGAAGTATTCGAGGTGTATATATATCTCGAAGTCTCTACTTCTTTTGTAGATCGTGACGGTACTGTTAGAGTGAGGATTGGAGAATATCCCATGTGATGGGTCCAAGGGATACTGGGTGTTGTGTGATACATTGCAGGTTAGTCCAGAGCTTGCCAGATACACAGTCGAGCTGCCCCTAGTTCTTTCCCACGCAGATATTACAGAGGTTTGTATTTCACCATACAGTAACAATATTCTTAGAGATGAAAGAAGTGGGATGCCTAAAAACAGTGGTAAATTAATCGCATTACACCTCCCTCAGAAAGATTACCTAATTACCTAGTCAGTCCGAATTTGTTACAGTTGCTTATGCGTATTGGCTTAGAATTAGCTAAAGTTCACGATATCTATGAATTTGAGCAGGAGACCTACCTTAAAGATTTCATTGAGACTAATGTTCGGGAACGTGCCAGTACCAAATGTGCGATAAAAAAGCTTTCAAACTTGTATCAAACTCTGTTTCACGGAAGAGCCTCAGAGATGTTTCTAAATATGGAAATAAACAATACTTGGCCGGTGATTGTACAGCTTTCCTCAAATACGCTCACAACCCTTTCTTCAAGCGAGGTTGAAGAAAGCAACTTACTTAGTTGCTTCTTACTTCTTACTTAGTTACTTCTTAGTTACTTCTTACTTAGCAACTTAACTGTTGCTAAGTAAGAACCGTGTGATCTGCACTATCAAGCACTATCCTAGTCATCACTCCAACATATCTCGGCTATCACATACTCCAAATTGCTAAGAGACGTCTCTATGAGTTCTGGTATGATGTTGTCAATCCAACGTATGGGGATAAAGCGAGTCCATTATATACAGACACAGACTCTTTTATCTTTAAACTGGACTGTCGTGATGTGTTTGAAGAGTTAAATTAATCTCCTCTCTTTGGCTGAATGGATTTTAGCAACTTTCAAGACTTCACCCATTCTTCTCAACAGCACACGAAGGCTTGCTCAAGTCAGAAATCGGGTCTAAGATCATTAATGAATTAATTGCTCTAAGACCTAAAACTTACTCTTTCACCACTCCAGATGGAGAACATAAATGCAAATGCAAGGGAGATCCCGATCATGTCCAAGAGAAACTCTGACACGAGGCCTTTCAACGCACACTTGAAACAAAACTTCAATCAGCTTTGTGTCTAGATCCATACGCAATGTGCAAGGAAAGAGTTGTACATTCTACTTTACATGCAGAGGATTATCAGCCTTCGATGATAAATGCTATATTCTAAGCCCGTCTCAGTCACTAGCGTATGGTCATCCAGACATCCCAAATAAAGATGATTATGGTGATGATAATGAGAGGATGGTAGAAGAGATGGGGGAGATAGTAGATGCGATTGGTGAGGAGGAGGAAGGGGAGGGGGTAGAAGGTAAAGAAGAAAAAGAAGGTAACCATCCGCGGAGGCTTTACTCAATATTCCTTCCGTGGAGTAAACGAGATGTTGCGGCTACAACACTATTCAACTCACACTAGTTATCCTCAGCTAAATTCAGGCTGAGTTGCTATTTAAGTGATGACATTGAAAGCCACGAGGGAAGGTGGGGGAGGGGGCATGGTGGACAAAGACGCGGAGGAGAAAGATGCCTCAGAGTAGCCCGAGCGGCAGAGGAAGATGACTCACAGCAAGCTGAGCGTGCGGGCAGGTAGAGTTAGTCCCTGCATTGTACAATTATTATAAGGAACTGTTTAAGTTGGGTAGCATAGCAAGGTGAAACTGTATAGCAGTAGAAATAAGACTGTGATTTGTTGAAAAGAAGAACTATGAGTTTTTAAATTATGGGGTGAAGATGTATAATAATAATGGATAATGTAGACATTAGAATGAGGCTTGAACTACACCCGGATAAATGGGTTAAACTCAGCGATAACGAACAAGCCACTTTAAAATATAATATTAAATCTGCTCCACTAGGGATATATTATCTAACACCCTATCCAGCAGGGTTAACAGCCAATAATAAAGTTATGGTGCAGAACAGTTCCCCTATCACCTATACACTCACAATACAACTGTGACTTCCGCAACCACTCACAACACAACACACCCGCCAGGCCACTCACATAACAACACACCCCGATACCACTCACAACACAACACACCCGCCACCACTCACAACACAACACACCCGCCACCACTCACACCACACAACACACACCCGCCACCACTCACAACACAACACACCCGCCACCACTCACAACACACACACCCGCCACCACTCACAACACAACACACCCGCCACCACTCACAACACAACACACCCGCCTCCACTCACAACACAACACACCCGCCACCACTCACAACACAACACACCCGCCACCACTCACAACACAACACACCCGCCACCACTCACAACACACACCCGCCACCACTCACAACACACACACCCGCCACCACTCACAACACAACACACCCGCCACCACTCACAACACAACACACCCGCCACCACTCACAACACAACACACCCGCCACCACTCACACACACAACACACCCGCCACCACTCACAACACAACACCGCCACCACTCACAACACAACACACCCGCCACCACTCACAACACAACACACCCGCCACCACTCACAACACAAACACACCCGCCACCACTCACAACACAACACACACCCGCCACCACTCACAACACAACAACACCCGCCACCACTCCACCCGCCACCACTCACAACACAACACACCCGCCACCACTCACAACACAACACACCCGCCACCACAACACAACACACCCGCCACCACTCACAACACAACACACCCGCCACCACTCACAAACACAACACACCCGCCACCACTCACTCACAACACAACACACCCGCCACCACTCACAACACAACACACCCGCCACCACTCACAACACAACACACCCGCACCACTCACACACACACCCGCCACCACCACACAACACACCCTCACAACACAACACACCCGCCACCACTCACAACACAACACACCCGCCACCACTCACAACACAACACACCCGCCACCACCACTCACACCACCACCCGCCACCACTCACAACACAACACACCCGCCACCACTCACAACACAACACACCCGCCACCACTCACAACACAACACACCCGCCACCACACACAACACAACACACCCGCCACCACTCACAACACACACACACCCGCCACCACTCACAACACAACACACCCGCCACCACACACAACACAACACACCCGCCACCACACACAACACAACACACCCGCCACCACACACAACACACCCGCCACCACACAACACACCCGCCACCACTCACAACACAACACACCCGCCACCACTCACAACACAACAACACACCCAACACCTCCACTCACTCCACACAACACACACCCGCCACCACTCACAACACACACACACCCGCACCACTCACAACACAACACACCCGCCACCACTCACAACACAACACACCCGCCACCACTCACAACACAACACACCCACCACCGCTCTCAACACAACACACCCGCCACCACTCACAACACAACACACCCGCACCACCACTCACAACACACACCACAACCACCACTCACAACACAACACACCCGCCACCACTCACAACACAACACACCCGCCACCACTCACAACACAACACACCCGCCACCACTCACAACACACACACACCCGCACCACTCACAACACAACACACCCGCCACCACTCACAACACACACACCCGCCACCACTCACAACACAACACACACCCGCCACCACTCACAACACAACACACCCGCCACCACTCACAACACAACACACCCGCCACCACTCACAACACAACACACCCGCCACCACTCACAACACAACACACCCGCCACCACTCACAACACAACACACCCGCCACCGCTCACAACACAACACACCCGCCACCACTCACAACACACACACCCGCCACCACTCACAACACAACACACCTGCCACCACTCACAATACAACACACCCGCCACCACTCACAACACAACACACCCGCCACCACTCACAAACACACACACCGCCACCACTCACAACACAACACACCCGCCACCACTCACAACACAACACACCCGCCACCACTCACAACACAACACACCCGCCACACTCACAACACACCACTCACAACACAACACACCCGCCACCACTCACAACACAACACACCCGCCACCACTCACAACACAACACACCCGCCACCACTCACAACACAACACACCCGCCACCACTCACAAACACAACACACCCGCCACCACTCACAACACAACACACCCGCCACCACTCACAACACAACACACCCGCCACCACTCACAACACAACACACCCGCCACCACTCACAACACACACACACCCGCCACCACTCACAACACAACACACCCGCCACCACTCACAACACAACACACCCGCCACCACTCACAACACAACACACCCGCCACCACTCACAACACAACACACCCGCCACCACTCACACAACAACACACCCGCCACCACACAACACAACACACCCGCCACCACTCACAACACAACACACCCGCCACCACTCACAACACAACACACCCGCCACCACTCACAACACAACACACCCGCCACCACTCACAACACAACACACCCGCCACCACTCACAACACAACACACCGCCACCACTCACAACACACACACCCGCCTCCACAACACAACACACACACCAACCAACCACTCACAACACAACACACCCGCCACCACCACAACACAACACACCACACAACACACACACCCGCCACTCCACTCACAACACAACACACCCAACCACCACTCACCAACACAACACACACACCCGCCACCACTCACAACACAACACACCCGCCACCACTCACAACACAACACACCCGCCACCACTCACAACACAAACACACCCGCCACCACTCACAACACAACACACCCGCCACCACTCACAACACAACACACCCGCCACCACTCACAACACAACACACCCGCCACCACTCACAACACAACACACCCCACCCACCACCACAACACACCGCCACCACTCACAACACAACACACCCGCCACCACTCAACACAACACACCCGCCACCACTCACAACACAACACACCCGCCACCACTCACAACACACACCCGCCACCACTCACAACACAACACACCGCCACCACTCACAACACAACACACCCGCCACCACTCACAACACACACACTCCGCCACCACTCACAACACACACACACCCGCCACCACTCACAACACAACACACCCGCCACCACTCACACACACACCCGCCACCACTCACAACACAACACACCCGCCACCACTCACAACACAACACACCCGCCACCACTCACAACACAACACACCCGCCACCACTCACAACACAACACACCCCGCCACCACGCACTCACAACACAACAACACACCCGCCACCACTCACAACACAACACACCCGCCACCACTCACAACACAACACACCTCACCACCACTCACAACACAACACACCCGCCACCACTCACAACACACACCCGCCACCACCACAACTCACAACACAACACACCCGCCACCACTCACAACACAACACACTCACAACCACCACCACTCACAACACAACACACCCGCCACCACTCACAACACAACACACCCGCCACCACTCACAACACAACACACCCGCCACCACTCACAACACAACACACCCGCCACCACTCACAACACAACACACCCGCCACCACTCACAACACAACACACCCGCCACCACTCACAACACAACACACCCGCCACCACTCACAACACAACACACCCGCCACCACTCACAACACAACACACCCGCCACCACTCACAACACAACACACCCGCCACCACTCACAACACACACACTCACACAACACAACACACCCGCCACCCTCACAACACAACACACCCGCCACCACTCACAACACACCACTCACAACACAACACCGCCACCACTCCACACACAACACCCGCCGCCACACAACACACACCCGCCACCACTCACAACACAACACACCCGCCACCACTCACAACACAACACACCCGCCACCACTCACAACACAACACACCCGCCACCACTCACAACACACCCGCCACCATTCTCAACACACACACACCCGCCACCACTCACAACACAACACACCCGCCACCACTCACAACACACACACCCGCCACCACTCACAACACAACACACCCGCCACCACTCACAACACAACACACCCGCCACCACTCACAACACAACACACCCTCACAACACAACACACCCGCCACCACTCACAACACAACACACCCGCCACCACTCACAACACAACACACCCGCCACCACTCACACACAACACCCGCCACCACTCACAACACAACACACCCGCCACCACTCACAACACAACACACCCGCCACCACTCACAACACAACACACCCGCCACCACTCACAACACAACACACCCGCCACCACTCACAACACAACACACCCGCCACCACTCACAACACAACACACCCGCCACCACTCACAACACAACACACCCGCCACCACTCACAACACACCCACCACCACTCACAACACAACACACCCGCCACCACTCACAACACAACACACCCGCCACCACTCACAACACAACACACCCGCCACCACACCGCCACCACTCACAACACAACACACCCGCCACCACTCACAACACAACACACCCGCCACCACTCACAACACAACACACCCGCCACCACTCACAACACAACACACCCGCCACCACTCACAACACAACACGCCCCACACCACAACACACACAACACACGCCACCACTCACAACACCCGCCACCACTCACAACAACACACCCGCCACCACTCACACACAACACACCCGCCACCACTCACAACACAACACAACACACAACCGCCACCACTCACCACACAACACAACACACCCGCCACCACTCACAACACAACACACCCGCCACCACTCACAACACAACACACCCGCCACCACTCACAACACAACACACCCGCCACCACTCACAACACAACACACCCGCCACCACTCACAACACAACACACCCGCCACCACTCACAACACAACACACCCGCCACCACTCACAACACAACACACCCGCCACCACTCACAACACAACACACCCGCCACCACTCACAACACAACACACCCGCCACCACTCACAACACAACACACCCGCCACCACTCACAACACAACACACCCGCCACCACTCACAACACAACACACCCGCCACCACTCACAACACAACACACCCGCCACCACTCACAACACAACACACCCCCGCCACCACTCACAACACAACACACTCACAACACCACCCCACCACTCACAACACAACACACCCGCCACCACTCACACAACACACCCGCCACCACTCACAACACAACCACCCCACCACTCACAACACAACACACCCAACACAACACACCACCACTCACAACACAACACACCCGCCACCACTCACAACACAACACACCCGCCACCACTCACAACACAACACACCCGCCACCACTCACAACACACACACCCACCCCACTCACCACACAACACAACCACAACACAACACACCCGCCACCACTCACAACACAACACACCCGCCACCACTCACAACACAACACACCACTCACAACACACCACCACTGCTCACAACACAACACAACACAACACACCCGCCACCACTCACAACACAACACACCCGCCACCACTCACAACACAACACACCCGCCACCACTCACAACACAACACACCCGCCACCACTCACAACACAACACACCCGCCACCACTCACAACACAACACACCCGCCACCACACAACACACCCGCCACCACTCACAACACAACACACCCGCCACCACTCACAACACAACACACCCGCCACCACTCACAACACAACACACCCGCCACCACTCACTCACAACACAACACACCCGCCACCACTCACAACACAACACACCCGCCACCACTCACAACAACACAACACACCCGCCACCACTCACAACACAACACACCCGCCACCACTCACAACACACACACCCGCCACCACTCACAACACACACACCCGCCACCACTCACAACACAACACACCCGCCACCACTCACAACACAACACACCCGCCACCACTCACACAACACAACACACCACACTCACAACACAACACACCCGCCACCACTCACAACACAACACACCCGCCACCACTCACAACACAACACACCCGCCACCACTCACAACACAACACACCCGCCACCACCACTCACACTCACTCACACACCCGCCACCACTCACAACACAACACACCCGCCACCACTCACAACACAACACACCCGCCACCACTCACAACACAACACACCCGCCACCACTCACAACAACACACCCGCCACCACTCACAACACAACACACCCGCCACCACTCACAACACAACACACCCACCACCACTCACAACACAACACACCCGCCACCACTCACAACACAACACACCCGCCACCACTCACAACACAACACACCCGCCACCACTCACAACACAACACACCCGCCACCACTCACAACACAACACACCCGCCACCACTCACAACACAACACACCCGCCACCACTCACAACACACACACCGCCACCACTCACAACACAACACACCCGCCACCACTCACAACACAACACACCCGCCACCACTCACAACACAACACACCCGCCACCACTCACAACACAACACACCCGCCACCACTCACACCCGCCACCACACAACACACCCGCCACCACTCACAACACAACACACCCGCCACCACTCACAACACAACACACCCGCCACCACTCACAACACAACACACCCGCCACCACTCACAACACAACACACCCGCCACCACTCACAACACAACACCACCCGCCACCACTCACAACACAACACACCCGCCACCACTCACAACACAACACACCCGCCACAACTCACACACCCGCCACCACTCACAACACAACACACCCGCCACCACTCACAACACAACACGCCACACAACACACCCGCCTCACTCACAACACAACACACCCGCCACCACTCACCAACACAACACAACACACCCGCCACCACTCACAACACAACACACCCGCCACCACCACAACACAACACAACACACCCGCCACCACTCACAACACAACACACCCGCCACCACTCACAACACAACACACCCGCCACCACTCACAACACAACACACCCGCCACCACTCACAACACAACACACCCGCCACCACTCACAACACAACACACCCGCCACCACTCACAACACAACACACCCGCCACCACTCACAACACACACACCCGCCACCACTCACAACACAACACACCCGCCACCACTCACAACACAACACACCCGCCACCACTCACAACACAACACACCCGCCACCACTCTCACAACACAACACACCCACCCACCACTCACAACACAACACACCCGCCACCACTCACAACACAACACACCGCCACCACTCACAACACACACACCCGCCACCACTCACAACACAACACACCCGCCACCACTCACAACACAACACACCCGCCACCACTCACAACACAACACACCCGCCACCACTCACAACACAACACACCCGCCACCACTCACAACACAACACACCCGCCACCACTCACAACACAACACACCCGCCACCACTCACAACACAACACACTCCAACCACCACTCACAACACACACACACAACCGCCACCACTCACAACACACACACACACCACTCCACCACTCACAACACAACACACCCGCCACCACTCACAACACAACACACCCGCCACCACCACAACACAACCACACAACACAACACACCCGCCACCACTCACAACACAACACACCCGCCACCACTCACAACACAACACACCCGCCACCACTCACAACACAACACACCCGCCACCACTCACAACACAACACACCCGCCACCACTCACAACACAACACACCCGCCACCACTCACAACACAACACACCCGCCACCACTCACAACACAACACACCCGCCACCACACACAACACAACACACCCGCCACCACTCACAACACAACACACCCGCCACCACTCACAACACAACACACCCGCCACCACTCACAACAAAACACACCTGCCACCACTCACAACACAACACACCCGCACACCACTCACAACAACACACCCGCCACCACTCACAACACAACACACCCGCCACCACTCACAACACAACACACCCGCCACCACTCACAACACAACACACCCGCCACCACTCACAACACACACACCCACACTCACAACACACCACGCCACCACTCACAACACAACACACCCGCCACCACTCACAACACACACACACCACTCCAACCACCGCCACTCACAACACAACACACCCGCCACCACTCACAACACAACACACCCACACACTCACAACCACCACTCACAACACAACACACCCGCCACCACTCACAACACAACACACCCGCCACCACTCACAACACAACACCCCCACCAACACAACACACCACCCCACCACCACTCACAACACAACACCCGCCACCACTCACAACACAACACACCCGCCACCACTCACAACACAACACACCCGCCACCACTCACAACACAACACACCCGCCACCACTCACAACACAACACACCCGCCACCACTCACAACACAACACACCCGCCCCACCACCACTCACAACACAACACACCCGCCACCACTCACAACAACACAACACACCCGCCACCACTCACAACACAACACACCCGCCACCACACAACACACACACCCGCCACCACTCACAACACAACACACACCACTCACACAACACACCCGCCACCACTCACAACACAACACACCCCCCACCACTCACAACACAACACACCACTCACAACACAACACACCCGCCACCACTCACAACACAACACACCCGCCACCACTCACAACACAACACACCCGCCACCACTCACAACACAACACACCCGCCACCACTCACAACACAACACACCCGCCACCACTCACAACACAACACACCCGCCACCACTCACAACACAACACACCCGCCACCACTCACAACACACACACCCGCCACCACTCACAACACAACACAACACACCCGCCACCACTCACAACACAACACACCCGCCACCACTCACAACACAACACACCCGCCACCACTCACAACACAACACACCCGCCACCACTCACAACACAACACACCCGCCACCACTCACAACACAACACACCCGCCACCACTCACAACACAACACACCCGCCACCACTCACAACACAACACACCCGCCACCACTCACAACACAACACACCCGCCACCACTCACAACACACAACACACCCGCCACCACTCACAACACAACACAACACTCACAACCAACCACCCGCCACCACTCACAACACAACACACCCGCCCACCACAACACACCCGCCACCACTCACAACACAACACACCCGCCACCACTCACACAACACACCCGCCACCACTCACAACACAACACACCCGCCACCACTCACAACACAACACACACCCGCCACCACTCACAACACAACACACCCGCCACCACTCACAACACAACACACCCGCCACCACTCACAACACAACACACCCGCCACCACTCACAACACAACACACCCGCCACCACTCACAACACAACACACCCGCCACCACTCACAACACAACACACACCACTCACAACACCACCCACCACCCACTCACAACACAACACACCCGCCACCACTCACAACACAACCACCCGCCACTCACAACACAACACACCCGCCACCACTCACAACACAACACACCCGCCACCACTCACAACACAACACACTCACAACACAACACACCCGCCAACACAACACAACACCCGCCACCACTCACAACACAACCACCACCACTCACAACACAACACACCCGCCACCACTCACAACACAACACACCCACCACCACTCACAACACAACACACACCCGCCACCACTCACAACACACACCCGCCACCACTCACAACACAACACACCCGCCACCACTCACAACACAACACACCCGCCACCACAACACAACACAACACAAACACACCCGCCACCACTCACAACACAACACACCCGCCACCACTCACAACACACTCACACACCCGCCACCACTCACAACACAACACACCCGCCACCACTCACAACACAACACACCCGCCACCACTCACAACACAACACACCCGCCACCGCCACCACAACACACACTCACACACACACACACCCGCCACCACTCACAACACAACACACCCGCCACCACTCACAACACAACACCCGCCACCACTCACAACACAACACACCCGCCACCACTCACAACACAAACACACCCGCCTCCACTCACTCACAACACAACACACACACGCCACCACTCACAACACAACACACCCGCCACCACTCACAACACAACACACCCGCCACCACTCACAACACAACACACCTGCCACCGCTGATACACAACTGTTACGGCCCTCTCGGGACGCAACGGGGTTCTTACTCTGATGTAGTTTGAGGAAGATATATATCCGGCCCCAAGCCAGTAGAGGCTATCAAGGGATGCGATCCGTGACGCAAGTAACTTAAAGGGAGTAGGGAAAAAAAGGTAAGAACTTAATATAATATATTGACCACCACCAATAAATAAATATTATATAAAAGGAGTACACAGGGGGAGGGGTATTAACACTTTGCAAGGGGATTATTCACTGTAGTCTTCTGCTGAAGACTCTGGTGCCACACCACTTTCGGTGCCGATTCCTTGGTGCTTTCTTCGTGGCCTCAAGACGTGTCCTCGGAGAACGCCGAGCCTACCCTGGCCACAGGTCAGCCACAACACAGGTCCACTGGGGGCACCGTCGTGGAGGCCGTCAACCACACGTCCAGCAGGTCTGCTGGCAGGTACTGAGCCACCAAGGCTGGTACGGCCACTCCACGAACGATATAAGGGGTACGCCCTAGACAGGAGTCTCGTGTGATATCACCAATCACCCTCCTGTCCTCAATACCCCAGTGGATTATCGTCTCCGACCGTCGGTCCCGGGTAAATCCTTCCACTGCCACTCCACTGGCAGGCTTAACACACCACAGTGTTCTTCCGGGGGGACGACGTCACGACAGCTGCAGCAAACTTCACTGTATGGAGACTGGCTGCCTCGGGTAGACTGACTCCACCTTCAACACAGTGGTCCCAGGTCGACTCTGTAAACAGACACGTCATCAATAACTGGGACACTAATACACCACACTCACAGGCTCAGATACAAACGCCCGACATATCCACTCCATAGATGGCGCTGGCGTCGGAGCACCACCTCACCAGAGGTCAGGAGCGGCGGAGTTGAGCGCTGAACCAGACTGGAAACTGGTCCTCGAGGCCAGTACACGCTGTCCTCACTAGGTGTCGTCGTTCGTTTGGCGGGGGTTTCGGGAGCTGACCCACAGATGGCGTGTTTGTCACTGCTCCAGGCTCGGACGTTGAATCCGGGTTCGTAACAACAACACACCCGCAACCACTCACAACTCAACACACTCGCCACCACTCACAACACAACACACCCGCCACCACTCACAACACAACACATCCGCCACCTACTCACAACACAACACACCTGCCACCGCTGATACACAACACACCCGCAACCACTCACAACACAACACACTCGCCACCACTCACAACACAACACACACGCCACCACTCATAACACAACACACCCGCCACCACTCACAACACAACACATCCGCCACCTACTCACAACACAACACACCCGCCTCCACTCACAACACAACACACCCGCCACCACTCACAACACAACACACCCGCCACCACTCACAACACAACACACCCGCCACCACTCACAACACAACACACCCGCCACCACTCACAACACAACACACCCGCCACCACTCACAACACAACACACACGCCACCACTCACAACACAACACATCCGCCACCCCCCACAACACAACACACCTACCACCATTCACAACATAACACACCCACCACCATTCACAACACAACACACTCGCCACCCCCCACAACACAACACACTCGCCACCCCCCACAACACAACACACCCGCCACCATTCACAACACAACACAACCGCCACCACTCACAACACAATACACCCGCCACTACTCACAACACAATACACACGCCAACACTCACAACACAACACACCTGCCACCGCTGATACACAACACACCCGCAACCACTCACAACTCAACACACCCGCCACCACTCACAACACAACACACCTGCCACCGCTCACAACATAACACAACACACCCGCCACCGCTCACAACACAACACACCCGCCACCGCTCACAACACAACACACCCTCCACCGCTCATAACACAACACACCCTCCACCGCTCACAACACAACACACCCGCCACCGCTCACAACACAACACACCCTCCACCGCTCACAACACAACACACCCGCCACCGCTCACAACACAACACACCCGCCACCGCTCAGAACACAACACACCCGCCACCGCTCACAACACAACACACCCGCCACCGCTCATAACACAACACACCCTCCACCGCTCACAACACAACACACCCTCCACCGCTCATAACACAACACACCCTCCACCGCTCACAACACAATACACCCGCCACCGCTCACAACACAACACACCCACCACTACTCACAACACAACACATCACACACACACAGTCAAGGGTCTAGTGAGGGTGGACACGTGTGCGGCGCTCATCGGAAAGTCTTTATAATTCGTGACATCAGAGGGATATAAAAGAAAGTCGTTGCGTAGTAATACTATGAAGTGTAACACACCGTTATGAAAATAGTAATATCATGGATTGTGTCCGATAGTGCAAATTAGTCGAGATCAGAGGTACAACATCAGTGCCACGACAGACACGTTGCCGCCACCGCCCGGTACAGAGTGTACATAACTAGATGTGATAGTGAAGATCAAGGCAAATAGTGAATGGAATAGTGATGAAGATAGTAGCATTAGAGCTATAGAATTCATATAACATTAGAGCTATATGAGTTCGTCTTGTGCTAAAGGGAAACAAGAAGCTGAGTGGTGATATATAGCGAGAAATTGGTATGATCTATACCTGGCAGCAGCGTGGACATTAACACCTTACCTTGAGGTTACCTTGAGGTGCTTCCGGGGCTTAGTGTCCCCGCGGCCCGGTCGTCGACCAGGCCTCCTGGTTGCTTGACTGATCAACCAGGCTTTTAGACGCGGCTGCTCGCAGCCTGACGTATGAGTCACAGCCTGGTTGATCAGGTATCCTTTGGAGGTGCTTATCCAGTTCTCTTGAACACTGTGAGGGGTCTGCCAGTTATGCCCCTTATGTGTAGTGGAAGCGTGTTGAACAGTCTCGGGCCTCTGATGTTGATAGTTCTCTCTCAGAGTACCTGTTGCACCTCTGCTTTTCAACGGGGGTATTCTGCACATCCTACCATGTCTTCTGGTCTCATGTGATGTTATTTCTGTGTGCAGGTTTGGGACCAGCCCCTCAATTATTTTCCACGTGTAAATTATTATGTATCTCTCCCGCCTGCGCTCAAGGGAGTACAGATTTAGGCTCTTTAGTCGGTCCCAGTAATTTAGATGTTTTACTGAGTGGATTCTAGCAGTAAAGGATCTCTGCACGCTCTCCTGGTCAGCAATTTCTCCAGCTTTGAAAGGGGATGTCATTGTGCAGCAGTACTCTACTCTACAGGGATGTAGAGGGATGCAGGGATGCATCCGCCTACAGGGATGTAAACAAGAGACAACAGTGCTTCTCAACACCTAGTTATGCTGTGGGATGTTGACTTGGTGGTAAGGACTCTCAATAAGTCAATCAATCATACAGTGTACAGTGTTGTTGCAATATAATTGTTAGTCTTGGATATAAGTTAACAAACGGAAACGAACCTCAAGAGACAATTTAGGCTCACTTGGGTACTAGTTTTGTGGCACATACATGTGAAAAACTTGGGGCTGGTCAAATCGTCTACTGCACCTTTGGGTAGCGTCAGTTCGGTACACCAGAAACAAGTTCGTTCACTGACAAGTTTGTATATACGAATCCTTTCGTTCATATTTGCGCTGGTTTGTGTTCGCTGCTGTTCTCGTCTGAATAAATACATGGCACTTGATCATATAATTAGCACTTCTATTACCAGTGCTTAGTGCACTGTTTGTACTACTGTGTTTGTTAACAAAGCGCGCTCTTATCAGAGAAGGGAAGGAAACTATCAGGGGGGGAAGCGTCAAGACATTAAGAATATATAGCCCTTGGATTAAGGGTCAGGTTAAGGATTTGGGATGGCACGTGGGGCGGGGGAAAGGAATGGTGCCCAACCACTTGGACGGTCGGGGATTGAACGCCGCCCTGCATGAAGCGTGACCGTCGCTGTAACCAAGCCCAAGTGGTTAGACTCTTATCAGAGATGACATCCATTATTAGAATAACAAGGTGTAAACCATTCCCCTTTCAGTTGAAATATATTTATTTATATACAAGAAGGTACATTAGGTTGTGAGAGTACATAACATACATTAAGAGTTACATTGTAGCAAAATTTGAGCTGACGGAGTGGGTAGCACAAGAAACAGTGTGAGTTTGAAACACATTCAGAAACAAGGCGCCGCCGAAAGAGGCTAATTTATTATGCACCCCATACTCAACCAGTGAGTGGTGGAGCAAAAAATAGATTACATGGTCATAAAGTCTTAATCAGACCTCAGTGGACATTTTTACATTATCATTTACAACTAACTTAAGAAAATTAACAACCAGTAAACAGACTGCTGTTTTCTAATTCTAGTACAGGAACTTCCTGGGGTAAAAGGTAAACATTCCTTGAGGAACTGTGAGGTGCGTCCTCGTAACGGTCCCAAAGCTTCCACGAATGTTCCTGCTTCTCTTTATTGCTCTTGCGGCGACTCGACTTAAGCTTTTGTTCGGCAACCAGTTGGTATTGCAAGGTTACCAGGGAGGAACGCCTCACGGTATAGTTGTGGATTTAAAATAATATATAAAGCCAAGTTGTCCCTCACTGCCCTTTGATTCAGACGCTGGTGCCATCCTTCTACGTCACTGTTGGTCCTCACCAGCCGTCTGAATGATCACCAGTTCCCCACTTCTCACACACTGTTGCACACCCACGTATTCTTTATGTAATCAGTTAATTGTGTCGTTAAGGGTGAACTGCTAGTTCACTTTTCTAATTCAGTAAACGCCTTACTTATGTGGCGCTTCGGTAGGTACGGTAAGGCTAATAGATTTTTGACTAGGCTGTACACCGGGTCATATTCCATGTAAGCAGCTGCCAGCCCTAATTCTTGAACCTTTCGCCAAACTGTTTGTGTCCATTGGAATGTGCAGCCGTGAATGTGTACAGACGGTAGCAGCTCTCGTACTACAGCAACTTCGAAATCTAGCACAAGCTCTTCCACATCAAGCTCGTCTGCGGGCATTATGGTCTTGAGGGAATCGATCACTTGAAACGTACAAATGGGATAGATAAATTAGGCACACTGTACAGTACTAACAATACATCTTCAGGTAGCAAAATTGGGATACTTATTTAATAATGCCACCATATACAATACCTTATTAATATACCCCCTATACCGTTCCCACTGCCACTCTCAAGAAAGTTATGTGTTAAATATTTAATGAACTAAACTAACACGACAATAATATCAACACACGTTGTTATTTATATTTTACTATCACTGTCATAATCTGCAACACAATCGGATACGTTCTCGACTCACAGTCGAGAATTCCAAGTTCGAATCCCAAGCAAGACAGAAATTATTGGGCGTGTTTTCTATCACCTAATAACCATGTTTCCTAGCAGTAAATAGATACCCAGGAGTTAGGCAGTTTGTTGTGGGGCTGCATAATTCAACCTTGGGGTGGGGGGAAGGGTGGGGGGAACCTCGATATAAGCCTAACATGTATATACATTGGCTGCCTGAATATTATTATTATTATTATTCGTTATTATTATTATTATTATTATTATTATTATTATTATTATTATTATTATTATTATTATTATTATTATTATTATTATTATTACTGAGAAACTACAATACCGTAGTGTTTGAATGACGATGAAAGACCCAATACACGTGAAAATGTGTTATTAAACCAAATTTTGGGACGAACTTACATATATCAAGATTTATCAAATAGAGAGAAAGATCTGGGGGTTGATATCACACCGAACCTGTCCTCAGAGGCCCACATCAAAAGGATGTGATCAGCGGCATATGCTAGAATGAACAACATAAGAACTGCCTTCAGAAAATTGTGTATGTATATTACAGCTTAAATATAAAAAAGTGACGTCTACTAGAAAGGACAATTACACTTTCTATAGAAACAGTAAAGTGCAACAAATCTTTCAGTTAAGGAGGTCCTACTAACCCCAAAATTATTCTTAATGAAGATGTTCCCGGGACATCCTGCCCACAGTTGCCAGGCACCAGGACAATGTTCCCGGGACATCCTGCCCACAGTTGCCAGGCACCAGGACAATGTTCCCGGTACATCCTGCCCGCAGTTGCCAGGCACCAGGACATCCTGCCCACAGTTGCCAGGCACCAGGACAATGTTCCCGGGACATCCTGCCCGCAGTTGCCAGGCACCAGGACAATGTTCCCGGTACATCCTGCCCACAGTTGCCAGGCACCAGGACAATGTTCCCGGTACATCCTGCCCGCAGTTGCCA